>VVHJ01015554.1:3677-15277 GCA_015107715.1 Tylochromis polylepis | reverse complement strand
TCTCTTCCTAGCTCTCTCATACACACACACACACACACACACACACACACACACACACACAGCAGCAGCAGTCCATCCGTGCAACTTAAAGGGAGTTTAATAAACGTCTCAGCCTACTGTAATCACAGGGGGACGTTTTGGAAAGAGTAGGCTAATCTCTTCCTCCCCTCAATCCCGCTCTCTCTCTCTCTCTCCCTCTCTCTCTCTTACACACACACACACACACACACACGCGCGCGCGCGCGCGTTTACGCACACACATTTCCAGACTAACAAAAGGGGCACGATTATACACACCAAGAATTAGCATGCATCGGACACAACTCCCCATCCTCTCAGCTTTACGTCCAAGCGCAGCGTTATTTTTCTACATAGGTATAATAAAGAAATGTAAAAAAAAATACATTAAAAAAACAGCATCCGTCGGCGTAAAGCTCCGCCGTTTCTCCGCCGATCAAGTTACTTTCTGAGAATACCTGTAATTGCCCAGAAGTGTGAGCCGCTCTTCACTGAATTAACACAACGCCTGTCTTCATACCGCAAACACAATCGATGTATCACGCGTTTAAATCCATCATCGGTGCATTAGAATTACAGCAAAAGATGAACTGTAACCAATAGGTGCAGCACATATACATAAAAAGCAATGCAATAAAACTGTTAAGTGCATCTTCAATCCCCTTGTAGTGTAAGACATCCAGAACTCTTGCACGAATCGCGCATTTAAGGTTTCGACTTACCTTTAAAGGCAGGAAAGTATCCATTATGTGCCGCCGCGAGCTTTAAACAGTACACTCTTTTTCCCCCTGGTTCGAGTCTAAAGCCGCTCCCTTCCCATTCATGCACTAATTCCAGAAGAGGAACTGCAAAAGCAACTGCCTGCCCAGCCGCATATCGCTTCTTCTCTCGCTCCTGACAATTCTTTCCCCCCACCAGCAGATGCTCTGGAAAAACCTGCGCTTTTGCCGGGAGCCAAGCTGCGACACAGAGCTTCACAGCATTTTTTGTAGTTTTCCCCTTTAAGTAAAAATAACTAGCTCGCTGCTGTGTGGGCTCGTCTGCATATTTCCATGTGAGTGTGCAGCTACATGGCACAGGCGTTTTTCTATTTTTCCCCCCGCGGTGCAGTAATTACTACTGTCCACGTCCTTGGAATCGGTTGCTTCTCTTTTGCTCCTAAACACACACTTATCCAAGCAGAAAGAATGTCTCCTTCTAAAACGAAGTAAAGGCCGTAGGTCCAGAAGAAAACTTTCTTGTTTGTTTTCAGTGATTCGTAAGTTATTAGTTAGTCCAAGGGCGTGAGCAGATGGCGAGTAGCGAAATCTGCGCCAGAAAGACTGCAATGGAGCGGCGGATAACCCTAGATGGCACAAACACCATGAAGTATCACGGAGCCCAATGGACAGGCGGTGGGGGGGGGCAGAGACAGGCAGGTCACTCAGACCTGCAGTGCATGTATGCAAAAACCCACAGTAGCAAGAATGTAGCGATAATTGCGCGTAAAGAGCCACTTTGGCACGGTCCACAGCGAGTACTGTTCTGTCTGCGGAGGATTAACGACCACGGATTAGAGTGTGCTTAGGGCTCACTGCAACAAAGTAGCCTATCAGGGCTGTGGGCGAGCCTGGTTCTGTAGCAAGTTGCAATCTGTGTAAGTATGTGCGCATTTTTCTGTGGATTACCCTATGTGCAGAAGCTCTTAAATGCTGCAGGTTGCATTCTCTTTGACCTTCAAAAACCAGCAGAACTCTTTAAATGATTAACAGATATTACACAAAAAGTGAAGAAGTGAATGAACAGGGAGATCAACTGTGGTCACAGAAAATGAATGAATTAATACTTAGAATAATCAGTGTCTCCCCACTAACTGAACTGTGGAACTCTTCTCTCAGCCCTTGGTATTTCTCAAGTTTCTCGTGTTCCTTTTTCCTGATGTCCTTTTTGGCATTGCTACATCTATCACTACGGCCATCTTCCTGTGCTTGTCTACCAATAGCATGTCTGGTTAGTTCACTCAGGCCAGACAACATTATAGCAATCTTCTATTGTCCAGTTTTTGCGAGACTATACATTTCAGCCTTGTGTTCCTGTTCTTATCTGACAGTAGTGGCGTCCATTGTGGTCTTCTGCTGCTGTAGCCCATCTGCTTCAAGGTTCTACGTGTTCTGTGTTCAGAAAAGCTCTTCTGCTTTTTTAACAGTGAGTGCTTGTTTGAGTTACTGTTGCAGTCTTAGTCACTTAAATCACCTTTCTTCCTTATTCTGATGCTCAGTTTGAACTTTAGTAAGCTAGCTTGATCATGCACCAAGTTGCTCCCATGTAATTGGCTAATATGATATTTTCATTAATAAACAGCTGAATAGTTGAGTAAAGATAAAAACAATAACCTCATGAGCTTTAAGGACTGTAAGTTGTGTAAGTGCCTTCAGCAGGTGGTTCCTCTGGTTACAAAAGACTTGCTAAAAAAAGAATGAAATGGAAGATGTGTGCTTATGCTTAACAAGTCACTATCATATGAATGTGCAGGGACTGTTTCTTGTGTGTCAGAATATTTTAGTTTGGAATGATCTATTTTGCTTTTCTTGTGAAAATATTGAAATAAAATATAGTAGTGAAGTGAAGTAGTGAAAAGGTGACATTATTTATCATACGTTTTTCTTCAAGCTATTCATAGATAAAGAAATGTTCAGTATTTAATTCTACATGCATCTGACTCTGAAAACATCTGACCTGTTAGAACTCACATCAATTACCAGTTTGGATTTGAAATGGGTTATTTTTCGTAATATCCATAAAAGTAATTAAGTATGAGAGTGATTAAACAACATAAAATATGTTTTGAGCTGTTAAAAAGCCGCAGGACTCCAATCACAACGTTAGGATTAAAGGGATTTAATATTTCAGCACCTAAACTATATTCTGATGCCTAATGTGGAAAATGCTTCTGGTACAGCACACAGGAAATAAGTTCGTGCACTGGAGTTTAGTGACATAAGCTTTTTTTTTTTTTTTTTTTTTTTTTTTTTTTTATAATTATTATTTTTTTTTTTTTTTGGGGGGGGGGGGGGGGGGGATCCAAACCTACATGGCCCTGTGTGAAAAAGTAAATTCCCTGTAAACCTACTAACTGGTTGGGCCAGCCCTAGCATCAACAACTGCGATAACTTTGCGATAACTAGTAATGAGTCTTTCACAGTAATGTGGAGGAAATTTGGCCTCTTCATGTTTCCAGAACCACCTTTTTAATGTGGTTAATCACAGTTAATTCAAGATTTAACAAGAGGGGGCAATTACTGTTTCACACAGGACCAGGTAGGTTTGAATAACTTTTCTCCCTTAATCAATGAAATCATCATTTAAAAACTGCATTTTGTATTTACTTGGGTTATCTTTATCAAACAAATTTTAATATTAGACAATCTGAAACATGTAAGTGTGACAAATATGCAAAAAACTAGGAAATCAGGAAGGGGGCAAAGACTTTTCACATGTATGTTTTCTCCTATTCTGTAATGAATTGAACATCCATAATGTCTTCAACTTCTAGGAAAGCTTAAAGTCAAACCGTTGACAGATTAATTGATAATATTTAGCTTTTCTCTGTGGTTTGACTCCTAGTAGGATATCTGTGTCATGTCCAAGCACCTTTTACCTCTAACATAAAGCTCCTTTGACTAGTATGATCGCTGTGGTTGATTGATGGTGGGTGTTTGGAAACACAGTGGTCTAAATTCTTGTTCAAACGGGTAGTAATGGATTCAGAACAAGCAGTGCTGAGCATTGACAGACATCATCAGGTTTGATTCAGGTCTGTTGTCATTGGGTTATTATCATTATTATTATTTCCATCTTAAAAAAAAAAAAAGAGGGGCTGCCATCTGCCGCAACTGGTTGTTGGGTTAACAGGAAGAAGAAAAGAAAAAAGGAGCATAGAAATACAAGAACAAAACAGACTGTGGGAGTGAGTAGAAAGACGTTAATGACAGTAAACACTTGTATGTCAGTTCAACAGGAGGGAAAATAGGGGTGTGGAAAATAAACGCTCTGTGCATCATGGAATGTCCTCCAGCAACCCAAGCATATAGCAGTATAATTAAGGGAGTGTTCAGAGGCACCTGATCCAGCCCTAACTGTAAGCTGTATCAAAACAGAAATTTTTTAGTTTGATTTTAAAAGTAGAGATGATATCTGTCTCCTGAACCCAAACTGGGAGCCGTTTCCACAGGAGATCAGCCTCATAGCTGAAGGCTCGAAACCTGCAGCCTGCAGTCTGGGAGCAAAGTGCTCTGTTGGGTCAATGTGAGACTGAGGTCTTTAAGATGTGATGGGGCTTGCTTATGCATGAGAAGGATTGAAAGATCAATTCTGCAGTGAAGAGAAGCTTCAACTCAAGTAATGTGATTTTTACTTTCATTGTTTCTCCTGTGCTCTGCTCCATGTGTCTGAACTGAAATAAAACAAACACAGACTAATTGGGTAAAGAAACAATAAATAATATGATTTTTTTAAATTCCCCTCTCTACCTTTTAATGGTAGAGAAAACATTGTAAGATATGTTAAACAACAAATTGGAAAATGTGAATAAAACTATGTAGCTGTAGTCCTGGATTAGTCCTTCCTGCAGCTGTTTAGTGTAGCTAGTATGAGGTTGTTATTCTTGTATGCAGCTACTGCAAAAAGGATTTAACATTATCAGGTTAATTGTAACACTAAGAGATAAAATTTCACATCTATCAGAATATAAAGTACTAGGTAGAAATACACTGTGATTTGGCTGTGGTAGTGGCATGCTCTTCTACTGTGGTTTATGTGCTTTTAATTTTAGAATGGTCCCACTAGTCATTCGATATTTGAATGAATAAAATGAATCCTAGAAAAATGAGTTTTTCAAAAGTCAAAACACCAATTTAATATCTCTGTAGCTGCTTTTTAGATATTTCAGTGGGTTTGTTTTTCTTTAGCCGAGGCTTGTTATATGAGCCGGTCGGGATGTCGGTGCAGAGACATACAGGGTGCAGACAGGGACGCTTGCTCTGGCTCTTCAGTCTGCCAGGATGAGGTCTGCTGGCAGGTGGAAGTGCCTGAAATAAATTACCGCAGTCAGTGAGGAGGGAGGGAGTGAGCAGGAGAAAACCCTGGCACTCAAGTCCCCGTGGGTTTGTGGGATGAAGGTAGCTTAAAGGGAAAATCCATCCTGGAACAAAAATACACACAGAGACCAGAATGTTAAGGCTTACTTGATGTAACCACGGTACATTTTCAGCATTTATATGTGGATCTGAGCTGTTATTGTGTACTTTTTTAGAGTAAAATATTTAAATGGTTTTATATAAATAATATAATAAAAATTAGTTAACTGAACTTAGATTTGTCAAGTTATTATATCTTGAAAAATAATAAGAAAAAACTTGTTAAAATGTTTTGCACAAGTCATATTTGAACAGCTTGTTCAGAAAAAACCTGAACAAGCTGTGCCTAAGCAGTAAATCAGGAAAATCTAAAAGAAAATCACATTGTCAAAAGCTATTGGATTTATTATTATTTAAAGCCAAAACTCAAAGTTATTCAGTGATATAAAACTGACAAAAGCGAATCCATCAATGGCAGCTGTTGTTAAACAGAACATTTAAGCTCATACAGAGCACAGTTGTGCTTATTTTGTAATTTCTTGATTTTAATGATGTATATAAACTTTGATACTCCTCTTCCTCCCCCAAACAGACTTGCTTGACACTGAAAGCTAATCAGATTCGAAGAGTTTGTGGGTAGTTTTTCTCTCATAAACTGAGGCTAATTAGTTTTCAGGATTTGGCCTTTTTTGTCTAAGAGGAAATTGCTCTCTGAGTTGATCCACAGCAGGTCGCACAGTTAGCTGTGTGTTGTGAGACTGAGGGTCTCTGTGGGACTCTTGATGCTGTTTTGTGTGAATACAAGCCCGTGAATTGAGTGCCGGGGCAGACGGTTCAAATTCCTGCAGAATCATAATACTCCCTCAGTTCTCAGATCTTATTGTTATGCTGTCTGTCTACTTATAATTTCTGAAGAAGTGAAAAAGATATTAAAAAAGAGCACTGTGCTCATGGAAAGTAAAATCCATCATAGTAGTCCAGATGATCTGAGTGGAGTGATGAGACGGAGTCATACTCTCTGCTGAAGAAGGACTTACTGAGCCTTTTAAGGACTGCTGGGTTTTTTTTTTTTGTCCCGTCTTTTTCATGATTGACTCTGTCACTGCGCTCTTCCTGTGTCTTAATCTCTCAGCCTTTCTCTGTTTCACAGTGAAGGCACTCCATCAGTGTGTCTGTCATATAATCGAGGCCACTGTGCAACATGTGTCGTTGCTACTGTCACCAAGACAGGAATGATGAGTGCCAGAGGCTTATTAGCTGTTGTCAGTGAGTCGCATGAGCTTCCTTTGTAACGAGGCAGAAAATGACTGTAAAAATGAATAAACTTATCATGCGCACATAGCTCAGCTTCACATCACTGACATAACAGATTATTGGGAACAAATATAATAAATAATTTTGCAATAAATTCTGCCTTTGAAGGGTTGATCATTCAGTTTTTTCAGAGAACTCTTTCATAGCATTGCTTTAGAGCTGTATTATCTACATTAAAGCAATAGCTGTTACTAATGTTTTGCCTCATTTCACTGTAAGGTATATTTGAACTGATCTTGAACACAACTGATCCTACCTTATAGGTAGGATCAGTTGTGTAAATGTATTTGAATAGATACTTTAGCTCTGTTTTCTCATTGCACTGGTAATTCAGCATGAACTGAGGCACTGGTAATGTCACTTGACATGTATATAATAGCAAAATAGCTGATAGGCCTGATGATATACTATATTTCTTTACATTGAGGACTTGGGTTTTTCTTTTTTCGTGAAGTTTCCTTGTCAAACCAAAGACCCATGTTCCCAAAACAGCTGTAGTTTTTACCATTTGGCCTTCTTCCAATTACCACAGAGGCGTTTGTGTGGAAAACTGCTGATGTTTTGTCCCTCAAGTTATACTCAGCAGGGTTTCCCGAAGTTTGATTTGCTGAAGGTTTTTGTATAAAAACATGTGCTCAGCTTGTATGCTTCTGTCCCTGTAGAGATGACCATGGCTTCAGCCCTCTCCACTGGGCATGCAGAGAGGGCCGCTCCAACGTGGTGGACATGCTCATCATGCGAGGAGCGCGCATTAATGTCATGAACCGGGGAGACGACACACCCCTGCACCTGGCTGCCAGCCATGGACATCGTGACATTGTGGGAAAGGTAGAGTTCTTGTAAACACTGGAGCACAGTAACTGTGTTTAGAGTCTCTTGGATGAATCCCACTGTGGCTATGACATAAAATGTATCATAAACATATCATGGATTGTGTATAAAAGACAGACATCACCCATTAGTTTATGGACTCACCCTTGGCTTTCTGGCTACTGCTGCATTCTTTATGTGTTCTTATGGAGTGATACTCAGTAGTGCTTGGTGAGCAAGCTGCATTCATACATTGAATGGATGTAACAATAGGCAGTATAAAAGATGGATGCAACTGTTGTGCCATCGTCACTCATTGGTTTCTGGCTCCCTGTTTTGAAGCCATGAGTTGACTGTTTCTGCTGTTGCTCTCTTTGTTGCAAAAAATTTAAAAAACGGATATGATGAGGCGGGGCGGAGCTGACTCTACTGAAACTACATGCTAATTGGTTAATGAGTCATGATTGACAAGTCATTTGCCACTGAGCGTGCAGTTTTATACAACAGATAATCCTCTATTTTGAAATGTAATATGACTGAGCTTTCCGAATTAGACTAATTTTTTTTAATTCAATATGACCCAAACTGAGTGACTGAGACCATAAGCTTAGCAGGAAAGTGTTTGCAGAGGTGAAGACAGAAAGCCATTTTCCCATAGACTTCTATAGGACCATAAGTCTTCTTGAAACTGCAGCTATTGCCATCTGGCGGCTTTCACATAGAATCCAGGTTTAAGGCATTGACCTTCCTTTTCCAACCCAAAAGCAATATCTGTGTTTTATACTGTCTATAGGTCTGTTTAATAGTGGTAATTAACAGATTATTAAATACTACAACTGTGGTCAGCACAAAAATCAGGCTCATCCTGATTTTTGTGCTGACTACAGCTGTAGTGTCAGCAGTACAAACATGGTCAAGAGGACCAGACTAGAGTTTGCAGAAGTGAAGCCTAGCAGATAACTTCTGGATACAGTTGTCTGTGTCTGCACATCTGTCAGGCAAAGCAGTCATGCCCCTAACTTTAAGCCTTAAACTCTATATGAGCTGATTATATATAAAACAACAAAACAAAAAATCATCCCTGCAGTTGTTAGTTCGATATTAGCAGTGGGGATCAAAATGGTTTTCTGTACAAGGCTATAAGCTATTTTCCTGCTTGAAACTGGTCGTGTTATCAGTTGGAGACAGAGCAGCGAGAGTGAGCTAATGCAAGATCTTAATATGCAAGTTTCAAAATGATGCTCTCGCTGCAAGTTTGGTTCATTAGCACAGGATATTGTGAAACCTGAAATGATATCATCTGAACAGCTGAAACATGTCTTGTCTGTTCTTGTACTTGCACCTTTTGTAACAGACAAAGCTGAAGCATGATTAGAAAATGTGCTTACTGCTACATATAAAGGTACAGACAAAACTGGAGCTGCAAAGCAAATGGCAGGGACTTCACACGCTTCAATGCATCATATTAAACCTGCAGTGTTTTTCTCTATAGGAAACACAGCTGGGTTTTCAAAACACATTGTGGCAGTAAGTGCATTTGCTGAAAGGTGTTGATGTTTGTCCATAAAAGAAAGAAAGGTATTTTGTATTAAGCTGTACACAGTTCTGTTGGTATAATGTGGGGCTTCTGCTCCACGATGTCAATTTTAAAATGGCTGTAAAGCAGCTACTGAGTAATATTAGACACGTCTCAATGCCTCTGGTATGTGTCTACAGGCAAGACAACCGTGCATGATTTTTCTTGGCAGCATTAGGATCATCTCTGTGTACAGCCTAAACAAGATCTGACCAGCCTTTCGCTGCATGTAATCCGTTGTTTTTCCTTCTTTTAGCTGATCCAGTGCAAAGCAGACACCAATGCCGTCAATGAACACGGGAACACGCCACTGCATTATGCTTGCTTCTGGGGACAAGACCAAGTAGCTGAGGTTAGTGTGCCCCCTGGTGGTGATGAAGCTAAAACCTGTCTGTTTTTAAGTATGTTAAAAGTGTTGTTAACATTTGTATTTTTCTCAGGACCTTGTGACTAATGGAGCTCAAGTGAGCATCTGTAACAAATATGGGGAAACTCCTTTGGACAAAGCCAAACCTCACCTGCGTGAACTCCTCAGTGGTATGCCAGACTGTTTGGTTTTAAATAAATGTCATCATCAGTCATACATCTTTCTGTTTTGCTGCTCTGTACTGACTTTCTCATTTTTCTATCAATACAGAAAAGGCTGAGAAAATGGGACAGAACTTGACTAAAATTCCCTTCAAGGACAGTTTCTGGAAAGGCACCACCAGAACCCGTCCCCGTGAGTCCAGGCAACCCATAAACCAATTTATTAGCTGAACACTTTCCACCCCCAGTTTCGCACAGAGTACTGCATGAAATGGAAAAATGTTCTGTGCTGGCCTCCCAATTAATCTTAATGTGGCTTTTGAAATTTCCACAGATTTTTTTTTTTTTTTTTTCAGATTTCATATAAATAACGGTCTGAGCTTTAACTCACATCTTGAGTATGTCTCTGTCTTGTGTTTTTAGGCAATGGAACTTTGAACAAACAGGCAGGCATTGACTACAGACAGCTTTCTCTCGCCCTTAAAGTAAACGAGAACCAGTCTGGAGAGGTAGTTCCCTCTTGGATGTCATTGTGCTCGATGTTAATGCAGAACTGCTGATGATGAATTAAAGATTCACTTATTTATTTCTTTTGGCTTGTTTCTCTTCTATAGCTGTGGCAAGGGCGCTGGCAGGGAAATGAAATTGCCATTAAACTGCTAAAAGTTCGGGACTGGACCACTAGGAAAGGCAGAGACTTCAATGAGGAGTATCCCAAACTCAGGTTATGATTTAATCCTGACTTTTCTCTACAGGCTCTTTCGTTTTTTGCCTTCGCAGTCACTCATTTGTCTGTTTGCACTGTCTTGAGCCAAATTCTGTGTATAATTTTATTTTGTGGGGCGGTGCATCTCACACTTTCTATGTCAAATCCTTTGTGGATTTGCCTGTTTTTTGTCTGTCTGTCTGTCTCCCCTGTCCCTCCCTCTTGGGCTGAATCCCAGGATATTTTCCCATCCGAATGTCCTACCCATGTTGGGAGCATGTCAGTCTCCTCCCGCCCCTCACCCCATCATCATCACACACTGGATGCCTTATGGCTCCCTCTACAACGTGCTGCATGAAGGCACCAGTGAGTACCTCTACTCTGGTCACAGGTCCATACTTGTCACCGGTTTGGGTGATTTGTAGGGATTTGTGATTTATTGCACTTAAGCATTTTTTTTTTTTTTTTGGTCATTATGTTGTCATCACTTTTTCTACAGTAGCAATTTCACTGTCATCCAGTAATGTAGTGAAAGACATGGCTTAAACCTGTTATTACTTGTTCTTCGTCATGCTGTCAGATTTTGTGGTGGACCAGACACAGGCGGTCAAGTTTGCCTTGGACATTGCTAATGGAATGGCGTTCCTACACACACTTGAACCCATGATCCCTCGCCATTACCTCAACAGCAAGAGTGTAATGGTAAGAAGAAGAAAACTACAGACTACTGCATGTGTGGTACAGTTTTTGGAAACATCTAAGTCAATTTTGTTTTCCATTTTCACAGATAGATGAGGACATGACAGCGAGGATCAGCATGGCAGACGTCAAGTTTTCCTTCCAGTGTCCTGGCAGGATGTACTCGCCAGCATGGGTAGCCCCTGAGGGTAGGCATCAGTCATACAGCACAGATCCAAAGTGACAGCTGAAGCCACACAAGCTTGCACTTGAATGATGGATGCAGGAAACTCTAGACTGTCTCTGAGCCAAATGTAATTTGCTGCTGATTTCCCCAGGAGATAGATTGAAATCAAAGTTAGCTGGAAACATAAACTGATTACAAAATGTGAAAATAACCAGGGAACATTTGCAACAGGGAAGCAAACAGAAACAGCATGTGGGGGATGGGATACAGGAGATTTATCACCACCAGTTACATGGAAACAACATGTATGTATGCTGTGATGTAGCTGATGTACATGCGCTGACTTTACAATAGGGCTAAACAAATGGCACGACACACTGTTGTCGAAGTAAATGTATTTAAGCTGACATTAGGTTTGCGCTGCCCTTTCTATCGGTAACCTGCCTTTGTGAAATCAGCTACTCAGATTTCTTCTCTTTCTCTTCATCTACACGATTTGGTTTCCATAGCAACATATACTATAAGCTGCTAGATCACAGGCGAAAGGCCCACAGAGCTCCATGTTTGTTTGTTGTTGTTTTTTTTTTTTTGGGGGGGGGGGGGTGTTTTTTTAAAAAAAAAAAAAAAAAAAATAAAAAAACCTTTTTTTTTTTTTCTTTTTTTTTTTTT
>VVHJ01015551.1:11301-22422 GCA_015107715.1 Tylochromis polylepis | reverse complement strand
ATTTATTTATATAAAAAAAAATAAAAATATATATATATATATATATATATATATATATATATATATATATATATATATATATATATATATATATATATCTTGGATGTTGTCCTGGGACCTGCTGGAGCCACTTGCCAAGCTGCACCAAGTGCTCCGATTACCCCTGAGAGCACTGTTGCCTTCACCCGCCACATCTTCTCGAGTTCTTCACTCAGCCCTAGGTATTTCTTGAGCTTCTCGTGTTCCTTCTTCCTGATGTTGTAGCCATCACCAGTTTGTCTTTCTGTATTTGGAAGTCCCACTGAATCTTAGCTTGGTCAGTTGCAACCACCCTAGGGGGCGTGTCTCATTTTGACCACGGGACTTCCAAGCCATACTCATAGGCATAGATGTTCCTGTATACTATGACGGCCACTTTGTCATGGCATTCCATGTATGCCCTGCCTGCTGGCACCTTGCACCCTGCTGTTATGTGCTGGATTGTCGTAGTAGCATCTTTACACAGCCTACACCTGGGTCTTATCTGGTGTGGTAGACCCCAGCCTCTATGGATCTTGTGCTGAGAGCTTGTTCCTATGCTGCCATGATTAGTGCCTCTGTGCTGTCTTTCAGTCCAGCTTTGTCCAGCCACTGGTAGGCTTCAGCCACTTCTTCTCTCTGCCGGTGGTACACACCGTGCAGAGGTCTGTCCTTCTATGATGGTTCTTCTCCTTGCTCCTCTTCTTTCTTGGGTTTCTGCTGCCTGAGGTATTCACGAAGCACACGGTTGGTTGTGGCCATCTTCCTGATCATGTCAGGCCTGGTGCTGTCCAACTCTTAATACTGGAGACTCGTTCTTGGATGAACAAGTCTCCAGCCTTGGTGGGGCTGTTCTCATATTGTTCCCCTGCCACTGAGAGTACACCTTGAATGGTTCAGTAGAGTACAACTGGTTTATTCTCCTACCTTCTAGCTCTCTGGTATATCTCTTCAAGCAGCTGGCCAAGTCTGTGAGTCCTTGCTTGGCAGCTTGCTGTACTTCTTAGGCACCCCTTTCTTCATCGCACTTTTCTGCACGTCTGAGAGTTGGCTAACTTCCCTAGCAGCCATGCCGTAGATCAGCTGGTTGGTTTCAGTGACGGTCGCAGAAAGGGATTGTCCGTAATGCTCATTCACATCTTCTAATAGACCTACAGAGGGTACTTTACTTAATCTGGGTAACCAGCTATGGATAGTCCAGGTTCCAGCTTCACTATGATGCTATCTTTCAGGTCAGCTGCTCTCGCACTCAACGCTCCTTCTGTTGTACTTGGGGCTTGGTACCGAATCTCGGGTGGAGGTGATGATATCTCCCCCCTGACCTCACATCCTGGCTTCCTTTTGTCTTAGCATTTGTGTTGTACCTCATTGATCCCCAGTTGTGATAGCAGTTCCTTCTTCCAAATGTTGGAACACTGATGTACCAGTTGTTTCGCCATCAATGTCCATACAGTAGGTACAAACATGAACATACTGTATATAAAACCTGAAATATGAGTTCTACATATACAGATATGTATGTGTAAGAGAACTCTGTGGTGAAAGCGCTTCCCATATTCCCCATATGAACTTTTCACACGTAGCTGTCTGCCAGAATTTGAAACAATCTTATTAGTCTGAATGGGTTAGTGCCTATAGAAAGCCTAGTCTGTGACATGACAACACCCAACCGAGGTAACACCAGGGGCATGTTTGCATGTATGGCAGCCAAGTAAATCATCTGTCAAACATGCCAGCCACACGGCTAAAGCTTACAGAGACAGGGCTGAGTAAGACTGAGACACACATTCAGAGGGGCTTAATGGAGGTCTGCAGCACGCGAAGAAGCTGTACACGCAATCTGCTGATCAAATCCAGTAAACAACTCTGTGCAACTCTATGCCCCAACTCTCTGACATCACCAGCAGGTGCAAAACAGTTGAAGCCAGCTTGTAGAAACAACATTCAGTAGGGTGGAATCTGTGATAAGCTTCAACAAGGAGTTCAAAGAATATAATAAACGTGACGATTTTTGTATTAATGTAAGCTGGCTGTAAACAGAGCATGACCTTTTATTCCCTTTCATAATGCTTACTAAATAAGACACACCTGCAGGTGTTTTGAGCGGGGCTGTTAGTGCTTCCAGTTATGTTATTTTCCACTTAAACATGGACCTGACTCTTGAAAGGCTTTTCATACTGTTGCAGTGCTCTGAAGATGAAGATGGTCATGGATCAAAACTTAATTAATTTTTAGAAAACAATTTAATGACTAAATAATTTCTTTTACACACATGCATCTGCAGATACAAGGATTTAGTGACAATAGTGTGAATAGGATTGACTTTATCACATCAAAATTTTTGTTTTAAGACATCACATATAAATTTACATTCATTGCATTCATAAAATACTTAAATGCCTGAAATATTTAAAATAAAACACTATAAAGGAAACAAATGCAGAAATGGAACAGAAAGCTATAAATGCAGCTTGATTAATTAATTATGGAAATTAAGGAAGGAAATTTGAATATAATCCATAATCTTGGAGTCATCCAAAGTAGATTTAGCAAGAGGTGTGACATTATGAAATGATGAGCTGTATTTCCGTAGAACCACAAGTCTGTATGATTTCAACCTTGCTTTAACAAAAAAAGAGTTGCATTCACTTTGTCATGAAAAAGAGCTACAGCACTCCTTTCACAATCCTGAATTGAAACAGTGATGTCTCTGACAGGTGGAGGTCACTGTTACCATGGAAATGTCCAAACCCATGAACAGCAGTTTGCTTAGTGAGTCAGGAAGTCAGAATTTACGCACTGTGCTGTGATCGATAACTGGGTTATATTTTACTACACATGCAACACAAACTATGAAAATAGTTTCAGAACTATACACTAAGAAAAAGAAAAATGATTAAATTAAAAAATGCTGGCCCTTGTTCGCCTCCAAATCTGGGATTTGCCTGCGTTGTTGGAGTATTTCCCTCATTGTAATAAATAAATATATATACCACAGTCTTGTACCTTTGCATTTTTCCCCATTTTCCTTTACATGTTTGATTCAAATCAAATCTTCGGACAGTCACAAATAACTTAATAGGTTGTTGTTTATCAGTTTCAGTAGAGAAAATGAATGAGAAATTATTTCAGGAAGTGGACTTTTTAAAAAAGTGGCTGCTCACTGTTCTTTCCTGTAGAAGTCTATGGGAAAATGGCTCTCTATCTTGACCTCTGGAAACACTTCACTGATGTCTCATAATAAAAAAAAAATCGGTTTTGTAAATCTTGGTCCTACTGTGTTTCAGAATGGAAGATTATCTATGGTCACCATAGTCAGAAACGCCCCTCCTTGTCACATCCGATTTTTTTTTAAACCAAGATGGCAACAGTGAAAACCAATCTTAAGGCTTCAGTAGCATCCCTTGCAATACAATAGTTGAAGTTTTTTATCTTAAAAACACAACTGCAGCACATTCACAGATAGAGCCAGGTCATTGCTTGGGTATAGCTTATTTAGCGAGTCATGTTAATATGGGGTTGCTCCGACTTTCCGAGGTCGAGGGGGTGTTCCAGATGAAAATTCTGATTGGAAACGCTTAAATTCCAACTTCCAGCTTAATCTGGAATGCACCAAGAAACCAGTGTATGACATCACAGTAGTTATGTCCATCTTTTATACTGTCTGTGTTCGAAAAGTAATGAGGGACATTGCAGTGGTTATGCCTTTTCTTTTGCACATGTTTTATGCGACTTAAGTTAACGCTGCTTGATTGGACAAAATTACCTCACTTGTGTTTCTTTCTCTTTGAAAGTAGCAACCTATTGCTAGCAACATTAGTGCTGCAGCTCTGGAGTTGAAAGTGATGAATAGTGTGAGCAACACTTTGTGTTTCTGCTATAATCTCAGTAAGGCTTTACGCATATAGACCATAACAGACTTGTCATGCCTGCAGCTGCTCTAAGCTATGCTTTGGCAGATGCTGTTAAGGTTAGAAGTTAACTAAGTGGCCATTAATATGGAGGAGAAATAACAATGGGTTTTTATAGATAAGTCTACAAAGCATTAGTAAATGACTTATTACTACAAATCATTTAGCAAGTAATGTCACATAGGGTCAGTGAATTTGACTTGCTGTTAATGGGTTGTTGGAGGGTTTGCTCACATGTTACTACGATTAAAAAGTCTTCATAATCTTGCTTGACTTTAACAGTATCACAGACCTGGACATGCATAGTCTGGCATTTTCAAAATACAAATGAGTGTAAACATTGAGACAGTGCTGCTCTGGGCCACCCAGACAGGCTGCGAGCAAATGTTTGTTTACAAATGACCAGATTGTAGTCGCTCCAATTGCTCAGTGGATTACGGCCACTGCCAAGTGTCCCAGACTGGTATCACACACGCAGGGCCAGAGTCCCGGCCTGAGGAAAACAAAAACATGTCAATAACACAGAGTGACATATATGCAATTTACATATAATTATTATATCATGTTTTTGTGACGGAATAGTAGTGGGTATATATGCAACACAGCAGTGAAGTAGCCAACAGTGTGTAAGTAAGTTCAAAGTGTACAGCCTACTGTCTTGGCACCATCCCCTGCGTTCACATCAGAGCTTTTCCCCCTTACCAAACAAGATGCCTTGTTCCTTAGAAATGTCATTAATTTGAATGTTATGTAAGGACTTGTTTGTGCAGAGCTCCGTACTTTAGAGAAGGACCAGTGATAGCATAAGGTTGCATAAGATGTATTAAAGGGTAATGTCTTGTCTTCTTTGTGGTGGCTGATACTGTGTGTACTATCAGTGAGTGAAGGTTAGCGCGTCATGTTTAGGCTGAAGGTCAGGATGGGAGCAGTTCTTCCTGACAAAGCTCTTTAAGTCACTGAGTTCAAAGAAAACACTCAGATAGTAAGACTGCAGCAGATAACAATTACAGCAGTGTCAGTGTTCAAAATACAGTGTGAGATCAACAACATCACCTTATGGGAGGAGAAGCCTGGCATTATAAATGACAACACTGCAAATGCATGCTTCAGAGAGGCTATGTGTGAGAATACAGGGAACTACATACAGTGTTGCTTTTACATTAGAAATGTACAGAACAATAATGTGAGCAATTTCATGTGGAAATAGTTTTTTGTAAATACTAGAGGTGGGACCCACCAGACACCCCATGATACAACATTGTCGCAACACTTCACTCGCAATACAATAGCATTGTGATTTTTGAAAATTTTCTGATATGCTTAGTATTGCAGTAACATATATTGCACTTCAAATATGTCTTTTCAGCATCTGTTTTATACAATAAGATAAGGTTATCTCATTGCAGTTATTCATTTTGCTGCAAACTAAGATTATCAACCTGCCATAAATATTACCATAAGACACAGTCTGTCTGCAGTTGAATGGGGTCATGTTGGCAAGTACATGCAATTTGTTTCTGATAATGTAGCAATTAACTGTGATAAATCATTGGAAATAAAGCATTTGTACATAGACAGAAACACTTAACTATCAGATTTGTGCTAAGCAACCATCCTGTTCTATAGCAATATCAGAATCAGTATCAGAATACTTTAATAATCCCTAAGGAAATTATGTGGGTTACAGTTGCTCCAAGACAGTAACAGTAACAGACTAAACTAATTAAAGATTACAATATATTACAAAGTTACAAATTTAAGAAATATCACTAATATATATAAATCGCTCAATTATAAATATCAAGAATATTAGAGGTGAAATATATATGACTGACATTTAACTCTAACCTGTGAACTTTGTCATTTGTTATTTTTACTGTAGAGCATGTGCAAAAGGGTGTAACTATTGCAGTGTTTACAGTGTATTAGATGGAGGAGTTGTACAGGGAGATGGCCACGGGCAGGAATGAGTTCCTGTGTCATTCAGTGGTGCTTTTTGGTAATCTCAGTGATCTCAATATCTCTGAGATTATCACATTACAATCTCAATATAACCAGAATACAACCAGCTGGCAGCCAGCTGAGCTGAGTCCACTCATGAAAGAAATGTGATGAAGGGCATACATTGTTGGAGTTCTAACTGTGTTTTTGTTAGTGTTACAGCTTTTCCTATTGACAAAGACCTCCTTTATGGTCATTTACTGAAATAGTAAAAAAATAAATGCAAGGTTGTAAATAGTGAGGGCCCAGGCTGAAAACAAACATAATAGGCTCCAGAATCGAGCCCTGGGGCACACTCAAGTGATGACTTTTGGGCTGAAAGGTAAAACAAACATGGCTGTAACAAAAACTACACTTTATCTAATAGCTACTTGAGGCTGGCTCCAAAGGTGAATCATTTTCCAAAGGCTGTTATGTCAAAATGTCCAACTTTACAGCATTAAAAAGCATGTTTTAGGCATGTCAAGCCAAGTCAACTTTATTTATACTGCACATTTAAAAGTCATCAAGCCAATTTAAATTTCAATTTAAAGATTTCTAAAGAGGAGGAAGACTTTATAAAAGAGGTAAGACTGTCCCAGTGTCTCGGAGCAGCAATGGAGAAACCTCTGTCACCTTTAGATTTTAAGTGGGAGCGTGGAACCAGTAAAAGCATCTGACTGGAGGACGGCAGAGTTCGAGCAGATAATTGCAGGCTGGGGAGATCTGAAATGTAACCCGGAGCCAAGTCATGGAGATCTTCAAAAACCTTGGAACTGACTCTGTATTCAACTGGGAGTCAATGTGAAGATGCAAGTATCAGGGTAATATTCGCTCCCTTTTTGATGCCAGTCAGGACCCTAGCTGCATTTTGAATAAGTTGCAGGTGAGATAGGCTTGACTAACAGATGCCTAAATGGAGAGAGTTACAGTAATCAAGATGTGACGAAATGAACGCATGGATAACTATTTCCAGATCCTTAGATGATAAGATAATTTTAAGTTTAGTAATGTTCCTGAGCTGAAAAAACTGCCACGAACAACTGAGTTTATTTGTTTGCCTGGCTTGAAACAGAATTTCTCATAAGACTGACAGAGTTGTGGTTGCTGAAAAATATAATGTCAGTTTTGTCGTGGATTAGTTTGAGAAAGTTGAAAGACATCTGGCATTTTATGTCACTAAGACAATCTTTCTGCAATGTGCCATCATCACCTGACCTTAAAGAAAGACAGATGATGTGTATCATCTGCATAACAGTGATAAGAAATGTGGTGTTTCTGAAAGATGGAGCCTAATGGAAGCATGTATAGGGAGAATAGAACAGGGCCTAGAATAGAGCCTTGGGGTATTCCAAAAGCAGGTGTAGCTGAGGAGGAGCATTGGTTACCCAGCATAATGGAGAATGTTTTATTCTCTAAGTAAGAGGTGCACCATTTCAAAGCAGAACCCTGATCCATAGTGTCAAATGCTGCACTCAGGTCTAAAAGAATTGAAACAGTATTTTCTCCAGAGTCAGCAGCTAAAAGCACATCCTTGAGCACCTTCAATAAGCAATGCTATGGAAGGCTCTGAAAATAGACTGATATACAGCGTGGTACAAAAAATAGTTAGGGCCTTTATGAATAGTTTCCCCTTCGTGACAATATCTGGGAACCATAATATGGTTTGCTCTGTGGTATAAACTTTACAAGAAGTTTGTACTTTAATTTTGATAAAAAAAATTCATTTCCATTTCTTCAATTTCCATGTGTTTTGTGTGCTTTTGCAGCTTTTTTTTTTGTTTTTTTGGTGGTATTTTATTAAGCTGCAATGCTTTTGACCTTTCAGGGCCACTGTACTATAGACACGCCACATCTTGTTTGAAGCCTAGTTCCATAGTTCCACACCACCAGCTGGAAAGCAAAAGCTTAACATAATATTTTGAAACTCAGCTAAACAGAATCTCCCTGTCCTCATCTTTCCTGACACTTGTGGATACTAATGTGGCTCTGAATGCAATCGTGCCTCGAGGCACTGATGAGTCAATATCAGCTTTGGCGTGGGCGTGCGGTTATCTTTTTCTCATTTTGTTTATAAACACTAGAGAATGCAAATTTCCGGTAGAACAGATAGAAAAGAGAAGCTATCTAATTTAGATCCTGATGTGTGAAATCTGGGCTTTTATTAAGAAATTCGGATAATGTATTTGGTGGTGCCAAAAGCAGTAGCACAGCAAGTAATCCCTAGTCTGCATGGGCTTAAGTGTAAGGCATAAGAAGCATCAGTGAGAGTTTAGCATTAAGCCGGCACCTCCCTTTAATGTACTCATACAAGTCTACTGTGCTGACAGTGGACCTGACGAGTGTTTTATGAATGACTTCTATGACTTAATTAGCTCCAACAACACCTAGCCTTCAGAAAGTGTATTTAATTCTTAGTAAAATAGCCTAATAGGAGATATGAGCAGATAAATTGCTGCTGTGATGACCCCTTGAACCCTCTGCTATTATGCTACATGATATAATCACAGGTCACAGGTTAGCCTGCTGTCCAGTAAGGGATTTCATAGGAATGGCATTTCATAACAACTGAGAGAGGGAGAGGGGAGGTGCTGTTATGACACAGCATGTTATGAAGGAGAGTAAACGGGGAAGACAGACAGATATTAAAGAGTTGCTATTTTTTGTTTTAATAGAGTAGATCACAGTGATGTCTAATTTTATTCTAGTATCATTTGGTTCTGTCTGGCTCGCCCTGCCAGCTGAAAAAAAAGAGAGAGAGAAAGAAAAAAAGGCCTAGCACAAAATTCTGTGCTCTGCAATTTTGGCAAACAGGATCACACTGTCCTCATCTCTCCTGACATTTGTGTAAGATTATGTGGTGAGGAGTTCATTTGTGTCTCGAGGCGGCGGCACAACATCAAACGCGGCTTTGGCAAGTGTGCATTATTTTTTTGCTCACTCTGTTTAGAAAGCAACTGCTGGGAACACAAATTAGGCACTTGTACGTGTGGGTACATACTGTACGGAAAAACATGTACGCTCGTAAGCCCTGTGATGTATATCAACCTGAGCCCTTGGGCTGCTGTTTGCAGCTGGTGAACTAGACGCGGTGATTTCAAGAACGTGCTTCATTTAACAGTTCAGAAAACAACTGTGAATTTGAGTTATTTTAGGTGTTGCAGCAGCACCGAAAACATGAAGTAAGCACAGATAATGAACAAAAGCCAAAGCCATAAAAGGCTGGTTTAAGACTAGAATGTGACTTTTGGATATCTATTCCTACTGTATATAAAATACAACAGCACAGAAATTCATAAGAATTGAGAGGTAAGAATAAAGAGTAACAATGTACTAGCCTGTGGAAACCTACCACTTTATCTTGTTTTCACTTTTACCTTTGAAACCGAGCTTGTGCAACCACATTACTGTGGCTGTAAAAAGAGCAGTCAGGTAAAGGCATCATGAAAATCATGTGATGTGCTGTGGTTAAGCTGCAATGAAGTCATATGCTTAAATGTCATTAATTACAGGACGCTCTTGTAGAATGTTTGTGGAATGTTTCCCTGAGCACTCGAGATGGCTCAACAGTAAGGTTTGACAATGTAGGTTTAAAAGACATCTATTATGCTCATTTCTTGGACCCTACTATAGTAGCTTTGCACGATTTGCAATTCAAAATAAGCCTAATTTATGTTATAGTGGGTATTTTGACTGCTTTCACACTGGCTATGTTTAGTACACTAGTACCAGGATAGTATCCTGAAAACTACCAAAAAGTGTGTGGAACTCACTTGTTACCCTCAGTGGTTGGCATCTAGTGGAAGAAGGGAAGGAACCAGCAGGACGAGAATACTCTTCAGATGTATAACGAGCATTCCTGTTCCATATGTTCAGTCAGGACCACTATAGCCAAAAAGGAGACTCTTATATCCATCTGCAGTAATTTATAGTTGACAGCATCCTGTTGCAGGTGCATAAGGTCTTCCCAACCACTCAGTAGAGTGTGGCTCAGAAAGTAGAGCAAGTTGTTTACTAGCCTGAACCCCAAATGAATCTATTATGTCTGAGCCTGTGTGAGACTCATAAATTGCTAAAATTGCATAGAATAAAGGGCCATCTAAAAGTGTATGAATGGCTGAACATATTGTAAAAGCTCTTTGAGTGGTCAATAGTAATAAAATCTCTCTCTATATATATCTATTTGTCTATCTGTAGATAGAGAGACTGGTATTTATATTGCCTATACATATATCTATCTAAGTCAGATACAGCATGAAGATGCTGGGGTTGAAATGGGTTCCAAAGTGGCTTGCAGATGTAGGTCAAAGCAGCTTAAATAGCTTGGCCTGTATGATATATGAAGGCTATCACACCAGAGGTAAGGGATTTTAGGCTCAAGCTCTAAGCAAAGAAGCTGGATTTAATTTAGTTGTAACAGCAGTTTAGTCGTGAGGTTCTTTTGGCTCCCTTTGTCTCTTACGAGTTTAAATATGTTCAATTCAGTTCAGTTTTATGTAGAGGTCCAGTTCACAACAGGTGCTTTATTGTACAGACAACAGCAGAGTGAAATTAGAGCAGGCACAGGTTAAATCAGCTTTAATATCACAGCCTCCATATTTGCCAAACGGATACACACAAGCATATCAGCTGATGTGGGCTGGCATTTGGATCTGCTGATCTGACAGGTTAAGCGGCTACGCTTCAATTTATGGTCTTCTAAGATGGATTTCAGGTGTTGCATTCCACTGTGCTTGAGTGTGGAGATTTTTGCATTATGTGTGTGTGCTCAGAGTTCAGAGATGTAAATGTTAGTAAAAAAAAAAAAAAAAAGCTGCCGCTAGCAGGAGAATCAATTCCAAACGCTGCAAACACATCCCTTTCTTGAATTGAACAACTTGTACTGGATTTTCAGCAATGTTGAAATTCACATACTAAACAAACAAGTACATGGTGCACACAGAGTGTTACTTACAGGGATATTGGAATTTAGGCACAGTATTTACTATAAACTCTAATGACTTCACTCTGACATCATTAGGGTTATTTTCCCAGCCCATAAAAAGCTCCCTCCGGGCTGACAGAAAATGTTATACAACTGCTTGCACGGGACTAGTTAGCAGATTCTCGCATGTAAAATTAGCAGATCCTTTAAAACAGCCTCTATGTTTCTCATGACTTCTGTCTCCATTCTTTACCTGGATCCCCTCCACCCCTCCATACCTGAGCACAG
>VVHJ01015549.1:3835-26137 GCA_015107715.1 Tylochromis polylepis | reverse complement strand
CCGATAGTGTGTGTGTGTGTGTGTTCTGTTTTTTTTTTTTTGTTTGTTTGTGTGTGTGTGTGTGTGTGTGTGTGTGTGTGTGTGTGTGTGTGTGTGTGTGTGTGTGTGTGTGTGTGTGTGTGTGTGTGTGTGCGTTTACAGTTATGGTAAAAAGAAATGTGAATTCTAAGGTTTTACATATCAGGCCATAGTAAAAAAAAAAACTATCCTGTCCTTTGGAGCTTCTAAAATTATTTAAATACAACCTCAGGAGTAAAACATCACACAACACACTCCACTGTTAATTAATTATTAAACAAAAATGAAGCCAAAATGCAGAAGCAATATGTGGAAATATTAAGTACACCTCATGATTCAGTAGCTTGTAGAACCAACTGACCCAGTTTGAGCTTCAGCTGTCAGACAGACAACCTCACCTTTGACTCTGGAATACTTTGATATACAGAGGAGCTCCTGGTTGATCAGACGACCACGATTGCTGAAAACCAAGCCCGGGTGTTTGTGCTGATATACTGTATTTTGTTTTCACCAAATATGGGGCAGTGCACTGTCGGCAAACAGCTCCAGTTTGGTCTCATCTGTCCAAAGGACATTGTTCCTGAAGTCTTGTGATTTGTTCATACCCAATTTTGCAAACCTAAGCTATGTTATCATGAAGAGGCTTTCTCCTGCAGTTCTTCCAAACAAACCATACTTGTTCAGTCTTTTTCTAATCGTACGGTCATGAACTTCAACATTTAACATGCTAACTGAGGCCTGTAGACCCTGAGACCTTGGATTATTTGCCGTCTCACACACCTGAATGCTCCAGACCAGCAAACAGCTAAAAGTTCTGCTTTTCTAGAGATGCTCACCCTTATTGATGACCAGTGAATAAAGTGCATTTGATTAGCAGCACCTGGCTGTTGTACACCTTCTTTTAATTCCTATGGAAGCAGTAAAGGTGTACTTTGTTTTTCACATACTGTTTCTGCATTTAAGCTTACTTTTAGTTTAATAACTGCATCATGTTTTGTAGTTCATCTGAGGTTGTGGGTGTACGTGTGTGTATATATATATATACACACACACACACATATACAGTGGCACTAGGATTACAACTCCAGTTCCAAAATCTGTGACACCAGGGCGCGGCTCCTTTCATATAGTCTTGATGAGTTCATATTTTTATTTAAATTTTCAAAGAAATAACTTTCACAGCAGCTAATTTTCAAAATAAAACATTTTAAAACAGAAAACATTTTTAAAAAAGGAGGTAAAGGTTGCAGTTTTCAGTCATTTAAGCCCACAAATATAAAGGAGGATGGTGACAGAGAACAAGTTGCATCCCCTTCCTCATGGTCCCCGGAAGATATTTTATACAAGAACTATTAGTGTGTGTAATTTTATAAGCAATCCATTAAGTACTCTGAGACACAGATATATGCTTCTCCAGTCCTTCCAGCAGTGATAAAACCTGATCACACTACACACATGAAGTCACATACCAAAAAACCTCTTATTGAAAATCTACTGGGTTATCAGAAACATGTTTTCCCACGTCACCAGTGCTGTGAGAAGACTGGAAATGAGCAAGGTGACTCTTCAGAGGCATGACTGAGCAAAAACACAAACACACACTGTAAACCCATTCAATTCCTTCAGTGTTCAGCAGCCTCTCTGCGGTCCTTGGTCGTGCCATCCCTCCTCCAGGCTCGGTACAGCTTGATACTCAGACTGGGAAGGTTGTACAGCTCCTCTAAGTGAAAACGCTGCCGGAAGCGATCCACGAAGCTGTTCTCCGGGTCCAGGCGGAAACGCATAGCCCACAGGATCTGAGTGTTTTCCTGGCACAGGTATTCAAAGGTTTCCATCAGCTCCTGCAGGTAAGGGTGGGCGTACACCACGTCAGCTGCCAGGATGTAGTCGAAGCAATGAGTGGCACGTGGGAAACGCTGATCCAACTCCTGACCCCAGATCAGGTCAGTAACCTGAAAGCAGAGGTGGGTGGGTGGATTTACACAGTTATAAATCAATACATGGACTGGACTGGTTCTTTAATTCTTTTACTCTTTTGTTGATACTCCTGGCTGTGATGGTTTAAAATATAAAACCCACCAGAGGGGTGTACTTGCATCGGCCCTTGGTGTTACGTGTTACATTGTACTGAAGGTTCCCCAACACATCAGGTAGGTCAGTCGAGGTCACCTTAGCACCTGGAGAGAGACAGTAAAAGTAAAAATGAGGAATAACTATGGAGGAAGAGAAAAACAACCTAACGAGGTTGAAAGTAATCACTGGCTTGTTTGAAGTACCTAACAGGCTGGACACGATGGTGACAAGCCCAGTTCCAGCTCCCAGTTCAATCACGTTTTTGTCCAGCAGATTGTATTTGTCTTGGTTGTTCTCCAAGAAGTGACAGAGCACCATGGCCTGTTAGAGGGAACCACGTATATTTTTTAAGTGACAGGGATCAAAATTATGAGCATACATCACATCTAAACCCAAGGACAATTTTTGGGCTCACTGAGGGCCAGAGCACAGCTCCGTAGAGGTCTGTGGACTCTTTGATGAGGATCTCCAGATCAGAAAAGATGTATCCCTCCCAGACCTCGGGACCAATAACAGGTGGGTGAAACTGCCGAGCCATTATGGCGCTGGCTAGTTCTGCATCCACAGCAGCACCTGCTTTGGAGGCATCTACAGAAGAGGCAGATATTATATTAACTATGTTTATATAGAGATACTTCACAGTGTGTAAGGAAAAGCAGGACCATCAGACATGATGGACAAATTTTAGGTGAGGCAGGTAAATACTCTGACCTCATGGGTCTTTCCTCACTGGGATTACAACCCCAATTCCCAAAAAATTGGAATGCTTTGTAAAAAATCCCTCAAACTCATATCGTATTCACAGTAGAACACAGAAAACATATTGAATGCTTTATTAGCAACATTTAACTATTTCATGAAAAATATTAGCTAATACTGAATCTGAAAGCAGCAACATGTCTCATAAAAGTTTGAATGGAGGCAACAAAAGGCTGGAAAAGTTAGTGGTACGAATAAGAAATAGATGGAGGGACATTTTGCGACTAATTAGGTGAATTTGCGACACGTTAGAAACTTGTGTTAAAAACACAGTACTGCACAGTACCCTCCAGGAAATGCTAGTTTTGTTGAAGGTCACCAGTTCATCTGACCATGTGTTGCAATATCCTCTTCAGATTCATTTTGTCTATTGAAATAAGTCTGCTGTGAGGTCTATTTTTTTTTTGTCATTTCCTGTTTGTTTGTTTTTTGTTGTGACTTGATCTTTGACACAAATTACTCTTAGATGTATCTGCTTTAACCCCGTGACCTGAAATCCCACGTCACGCACACACTGCGCTCCATGAGTGGTGCCGCCAACACTGACTGAAAGACAACTACTTAAATGAAAGAGGGGAAAAAAAACAAACAAACAGGTAAACATGACAAACATGACAAACAAAAGAATTTGAAGACATCCCTCTTCCTGCTGCTCTCGCCTCCCACCAAACGAGCACCACGGTGAAAAGAAGTCACTTTAGACTTTTGACTTCGTGCAGAGTTCAAACCCTACTTTCCTCAGTGAAAGTCCTCTTCTTATCACCTTACACTATTCACCTTATGTGGTCTAAAACCCCCCCAAAAAACCAAAAAACATTTTCTAACCCGTGAAATGAAAGCCAAGGGAGAGAACAGAACAAAATCAGCTGAATTACAATATATTTAAACTTTTTTTTATTGGTCCAATGACACTTACACACAAAAAATAAGCCAACTACTCCATTTTTTAATTTGCTACAGAACTGTAGTAGTTCCAGCGCAAGGTCGCTGTGCTATGTGTGCACCACTGTGGCAGAGTGGAAGCAGAAATCCTACCCTTTCATCTCACAGACAATAATACAACAATAAGCAGAACTGAAGTACTGGAGGCTGCTCCCAAAATGATGAGTCATTGCATTGTTTTGTTTTTTTTCGTTTTTTTTTTTTACATTAAATGAGACATACCAGGTAATATTTGATTCTCTGCTCAGCTCATAATGCCTCTCTGATCCTGCTGCGTGTGTTTGTTTTGTAACTCCAGCCGGTGAGCCAGATCTAACATCTACTCGGAGTGTCTGACCCACAACTTCAGTTGTGCAATGCTGCTTTAGAGAAAAGGTCAGGGGAGCCCACCGAGCCACAATGTAAAGGTTGAGTGAGGACACGGAGAGCTCAGTAGCTCAATTTAGAGCTCTGTGTGTGTGTAAATAGTAAGCAGATGTACCAGTAGAGCCACACATGGTGCGACATCAGATTCATACTCAGTGCCACAATGCCAGCATTAATCATGTATTCTCTATACGTTTTTTAACTACTCTCACCTTTTTGTTTGGTTTTGGGGTCCTCTGTGGACTTGGGTTGTTGTGTCTCCATGACTAAGGGAAGAAACAGGACAGGAACGCCCAAATCTCCTGATTTGATAGCAGCCAAAGCAGTCCTTGCTTTATAATCAAAGATGAAGTCTTTTGAATTTGGGTCACTGTGGATCCTGATCCCTAGGAGGACTGTTAACGATCACCTTCTGTGGTTTTAAGTTACACACAAATAAAGTGTTTCCCAGTTTCTTGTCCAGGACACCCACACTGAGGCTCACTCCACCCCATATCTCAAGCTCTTTCTGGGCATGCTTAAACTCCCAGTGCATGAAGCAGTAACAGTGACTGACAGCAGCAGCTGCACCGCCGGCTGCTGAACCGGAGCTGGAGAGGGAAGTGGAATAAAAATCTTTGATCTTATTTCAACAATTTAACTTGCAAGGTAGTGGAGCTTCTCATCTGTGCAAAAGTTTAAATGTGTTAGTTTTTTCAAGTCAGAGTAGGTAGAAGTGATAGCACGGCTAAAAAGAGGCTGAAATAAGACCTGAAAGAAGAAGTTTGAAAGATCTGTTGTGCTGAAAACCTGCACCTGTCTCAGTTTCATTGTTGACACACGAGGGCGGCAAATGACAGGTGACATGTACCGGATCTCAAAGATTTAATGCAAAAATGATCTCATTGCTGTCACACAAATATCTACAAGCAGGAAAATAATTTTCTATTAATAGTTCATAGCAGTTATTAACAAAATTCATGTTTTATAAAAGGGAAACCCTGAGTTTATCAGACATGTAGATGTCAGACATTTGGGAGAGTGCGTGTTATCAAAGTCCTCATGTCTTCTTCCCCCTGCCTTTTCCTCTCATGCTTCCTCTCCCTCTCGTGCTTTTCGCGCCACGTCCTCTCCGGCTCCCCTCGAACACAGATCGGGCTGTAACCATAGCAACTCCAGGACCACCGTCACTGTCCTCACCAGAGCTGCTGCTGCTCATCCTGGTTCTCTTAGGTGGAGTTTTATTCGACTGAGGGACAGTCTTTACTGAGAGAGACTCATGACTGGTGCTACTGCTATCTCTGAGAGCTGTAAGAGGAGATTCATCAGTCATCTCTGAACCTAAAAATCCTCCTCCTGCCACAGACCTCCTCACATCTTTCTCCTCTCCTCCTTTATTATGACTCCCTTTCTTAGACGTATCGTCCTCACTGTCATCCTCTTCCTCCTCGCCACCTCCTCCTTTTCTCTCTTTTCGCTTCAAGCAGGTGACTGCTCGGCGGAGCCGCTGACTGCGGATCGCCTGCTTTTCACGTTGCTCCATGCGGAAGAACGAGTCTATCCGCAGCTGAGTCTAAACCAAAGTAGACAAGACATAAACGATGGAAGACTATAAGCTAGTTTAATTTATTATTTCCATTATTGATTTTTCAAACGTTACACAATCAAACTGGAGACATTTAACCCCCGAGACCCAGACTCTTATTTGGGATGCACTTTTAATTTCTCTTAGCTATTTGGGATTAGTTGGACCTGATAAAAACTAAACATCATCAGAACACTAAGACATTAAAAAAAAAAAAAAGTATGTCCTCATAGTCAACACAGGGTTGAATTTACAGTATAATGCAGTAAGAGTTAGTACTATTAAAGGGCGTTTAAAAGACTAAGATTAAGTAATGCTAGCGTGCTTATTGTTTTTAGCTCAATATGTAACTGTTCATTATTTTGATTCCTGCTATGTCAGCAATCAATTATCTTTAGCTAATTAAAATTTTAGGCAATTATTTATTTTAGCTGGCTAACCTAGACAAAAAAGTTAACTTGGCTAAGATGGGTTAACTTTTTTGATAACACGCTAAATTATAACCAACTATCTGCACTGTTTATTGTATCTTTAGGTTTTAGCTTAACATTTAGCTAAACATTTTATGCTATGTTTAACAACAATAATAATAATAAATGTTATTTATAGGTGTCTTTCAAAACACTCAAGGACACCTTACAAGCAATTAAATAACAAAATCACAGTATGGATAAAATTGTTGACGTGCATTTTAAATTTTAAGGAGCTATCACAAACAACACCTGAGCTCGTAAACTGCGAGGAAGGAGAGATATGACAATTGTCAATGCATAGAGGGAATTTATAACAGTTATCGAGAACAGTTTTGGTTCCTACCAGAACAACCTCTGCTTTGTCACAGTTTAAGAAATGAGAGATGAAGATGGGCGGGTCGAACTCGGCTCAGTGGACAGATAAACCTGAGTGTCATCAGCATAAGAATGAAAATGTACACCAAAGTTTCTAAACATGTGACCTAATGGTAAAACATAAATAACAAATAGAAAGGGCCCTAAGAAAGAGCCCAGGAAAACACTGACAAGCTTGTGAGCTGAAATTTTTACTTCTAGCTACCCATTACAATTCATAGCCTTCAGCTAACCATTTAACTGTTTATTGATTACTTTTAACTTGCAAATATTAAGCCAATCATTACATTTCTTCTCACTTGGGAGAAAAACAAAAACAAAAAACAAACAAACAAACAAACAAAAAAAAGAGCCATGCGGATGACTTAAAAACATCAGCATGGCACATTACTTTCTAATCCCGTTTAATTTACTCCTTAATGCGAATATCTGGATAAATATATTGTAGTAAAGTAAAATTACACAAGTATTTGCAACATTTTTATGTATACTATTGGCATATTTAAATTTCTGAAATGTCAAGATAATGATTAATTGTGATGACAATTTTTTCATGTATGTATTTACAAGTAGCTCCTCAGCATACACTGGTTGGAACACACTGGTTTAGAGTCTAAAGGTCCTGTCCACATGTACATGGATATTCTGTCAAACTGACATTTTCTGTGTTTTGGCCTTTCGTCCACATGTAAACGTTGTTTTAGGTTACTGAAAACTGATTTTTTAAAGAAACTGCTTCCAGAGTGAAGACTTAGAGAAACTGTTCACATGTGGATAAAGAACACAAAGATTTTGTCTTGCAATTTCAAAGGTGTGCGCCTCTACCTCCTTTTTTGACATCAGCCTACGTGCCAGGTTATTGTTGCTTTGACATGCTCACACGTGGATGTAGCGTGGTTACCTGCTGGGTGTTGAGCTGCTTGACCACAGGCTGAAGAGTCTCCTCTGTTTTCTGACTGCTCCAGCCAAAGCGACTCAGGCAGAATGTAAAGCGCTCGTTAAGAAATATTCATACATTCATGAAAACGCAGGCAAACGCATTCCCACAAACAGAGAAAGGATATTCTTTGATCATGTCCAGCTGTGGGCGTCCCCAGCTGAAGGAGCTGTCTGACTGGTCAACAGTGGGGTGCAGGTAAGCCTGAGCCACCACAGGGTTGGGGAAACCAGGCTGCAGTTTCAGATCCCTCAGCTTCTTCTTAACTTTTGTGTCCCGAGGATCAGACACCAGGCGCTTTTTCTCCTGAGCCTCTGACCACCAGTTACTACAGTTAAATTAAAAAAAAAAAAAAAAAAAAAAAAAAAAAAAAACATACAAGCCAGTGCAGCCCAGAGATTTCTTAGCAATACTCCAAATGTCTTTAAATCAGTGTAGCTGTTAATGCACTTGGTGGAGGTATTTTGTAAATCATTAAGCTTCTTGGCTTTTTTTGAGATGAATTTCTTAATACTTGAAAATGTAGCTCACTAACTGGAATCGGATCATGATTTTTGTTACATGATATCACATGAACTATCCAGCTTGACAAAGGAAAGGGAGGACTCTCATTATGTAAAACAAACAACAAAAGTCAGACATCAAAGGGTATTCTTTCATAATAGATGTTAATGCGAAGATCATTAAATGTTGAGATAGTTCCCTGTATGAGAACTATTGGTCTCTAAAATGAAGCTGTAGATCAACATATTGCTTCTGGTAGAGTATTCCACTTTTCTTTCTACTGTATGAAGAGATGTACAAATCATAATATAATCTTGTGCCTTTTCAGACTGTTTACACAACCTTGACCAAATGCTTGCTTTAAGTTTCAAGTGCAAATCTTTCAATGTTACAGAGATTTATTCCAGTGTACAGAGTTTGCTGTTGACAAAGGACAGAGAGGAAGTGAAAAATTCAGGCTATGCCTGTCATTTACTTCCTATGCTGGGTAATTGTGTTTATTATGACATGGGTCTTGTTATGTTACATGGATTATCCATCATCCATTTCATAATTTTTTTTTTTTTTATACTTCTCAGTGTCTGTATTACAAAATGATGTATGTGTTTCATCTTTCGGTGGGACATGTCTAAAGAACAAAAACATCTTTTTCAAAAACAATACGCACAATGTAGCATGATGTATTCCATTAAAATTGCCAATACCTTTTATTAAAAAAAAAAACACAATATAATAAAATACTAAATTGATATTTGGTGAGAGCTTATTGTGGTTTTTTTTGTTTTTTTTAAAAAGTCAAATGTCTTTGGTAAACGGGCTGGTTGTTGTATAGTTGTTTCTACTCCACTTGAGCACTGAAAAGCTTTGGTAGGTTTCAGTACTGGGCATAACAAACAACTTGGCAAAGGGGGGAACAAAAAGAATCTTCAGGCACTTTGTTACTGTTGCAAAAACACCTGATTTGTTCCAATTTCTTTAGTTGAAGTTATGAAAAATGCCAATGACACGTTGCATCAGTGAGTCCCAAACAGTTACTGACCAAAAACATTGCATATCTTGGCATGATATGGATGGATGGAGTTTTTTTTTGTTCAAATCATGAACATACAGACAAGGTCAGGAGAGAGTTACTTTACATCCATCTGTGGAGGCTCTGTCATGGTTTGGGACTGCATTTCAGTCAGTGGTGTTGAAGATACTGTCAAAAATGATGAAATTTGGAACACAGAAAAATATCGTCCACATCCATTTTCTTAGCAAAATACAAAGAAATAATGAGTATTACTTTTGCACAGTCCTGTATGTGCCCAAAGTGAACAGTAGATGCCAGCGTGTAGCTTTCCATCTCAGATGTTGCTTACATAGTGATGTATAATTCTACACTGAGAGGGACACAGAAAGGGGAAAAAAAAAAAGGCCTCTCAGATTCTGCTCTTAGCATGCATGAGTGAGAGGAAATGCAGATTTAAGTACCCCTAGGCCATCGGTGAACCCAGAGTTGTTACGACTGAGCTGAGCTGAGGAAGCGATATCGGGCTCGATCATAATGCTGCTGAAAATGGAAACAGCTTGAAGTGGAAAGCAAGGCGACACACGGTGGCCTCTGTTGTCCAAGCTGATTTCTTACAGGGATCTTGATAAATTACATGTTTTAAGACTATTATTAGAATTTGTGTGTGTGTCTGTGTTACTTTTTTTGTTGGCTGATTGCCCAAATATATATATTTTTTCCTTGTGTAGTTTTTATTTTTCCCCTAACTTTCTCTTGTTCAGGCTATGGCTTATTGCATCATGCACTGTTTGACCTCTTAAAGCGATGCCAACCTGCAAACAGTGGTGATTGTTTCCAGAGATGCTTTAAACGCCTACAGAAACTAACACATCACCAAAAGAACCACCACAAAGGCTACAAAACTGTTAAACGCTGCTGTGTAACAAATGTTTCTTCTCTCTGCTATGTGTGATTTCCCAGGTTTGGAGACACTGGCGCGGTGCAAGCTACTGGAAATGCTTCTCAAGTGTTTTATGTTCATTTACCGACTGGGCTAACATTGTTAAGTCATTCAATGGAAATGAGAGAGGCAGAGGGTTAGGAGTCGTTCAAATTAGCTTTGGAAGGTTATGTTCATTAGACTGTGTTATTTTAATATGAAGACAGTCATAAAAGAGTTATCCCAGGAGAGCTGGTGTGAATGTGTGTGTGAGAGTGCATTGGCGAGCACACACGAACTCACTCACACAGGTACATAATCTATCTTTGGTGTCTCTGGGGAGTCTCTTCGGGTTAGTTCATTTCATGCATGCTGTAGTTTCAGTGCTGATTATAAATTTTTTAGTTCACACAGCATTGCAGTACCGCAAACCCAAATATATAACCACAAACACACTGCAGCTGGCCCACATTGGTTAAAAAAAAAACCCCAAAACACCATCATAATATCCTCCATCCCTCCCACTGTGCTGCCGTTGTTCATCAGTTAGCATCTAAAATCAATTAAGCATATCAACTGTACCTTTTAATATATGTCATCATCACTGTTGCCGTGATTAGATTTCCTCATTTCCTTTTCTATTATTGGTAGCCACCTTTAAGGAGAGGTAAGGCCAGGTCCCATTTGTCATCTGGAGAAAAGTACATGGAGAGGCACTTAAGAGAAATCTCAACTGTCTGATACAGTCATTTCTGGAGCTGATGTGAGCGAGGCTGCCAGAGAGAGGACAGCAACTCTCCCAACTCCTGCAGAGCTCATTCATGAATGCAGTGGGCAAGAGGAAAGTGTGGAGGTGGAAAAGTTCTTGACTGCTCTAAAACCTTTAAGGTTAACAGACTTGCCGTCTTTGGTGGAAGGGTGGCAGATATTTCTGTCTCTGAACGAGACTGCAGACTAATCCAGGAGATGGCATGTATGCAGTTGGATCTATAGATTTTTTTGGACAATGACACAGTTTTGATAATTCTGCCTCTGTACCAACAGAGTGCTGACGAAAAAAAATAAACAAATAGAAGAATTACGTTGTTCCCTCGCTCAAAATGATCTGCAGCTGCCTTCAGTTGCTGCTTGTTTGCGAGTTTCTCCTCATTCAGTTTTGTCTGAGTTAACCGAAAATTGTGCTCTGTTCATACTTATAATTGTTTGTTTTGCCTTTGTATTCTCCCAGTACACAGGAAAAATTACCTAACCTGACCTAACAGTATATAGCCAAATATTGTTTTTAATGAGAGGAACTAAATGCATGATTGGATCCATAACTTGTTTTGTAGTAGTCTCTGCACATCAAAAAAAAAAAGAAGTAATGTTTGATTGGCAGCTGGATGAGTGTTTACATGTGCTTGCATCAGAGGCGTAAGGCGCCTGAGTGTGTGTGTCTTGTACTGTATTTGTGCTGGTGTGATTTTTCATTCTGTATATGCGCATATGACAAGAGGAAGTGTCAGATCAAACCAGGTCAGGCTGGTAGAGGAGCTGTGAAAATTGCACAGAGACATACTGTACCTTTACAGTTACACTGAGCTTGTCAGTGTTGGGCATGACATGACTCATGCTGCCATTTCAGTATCCATTTTTTCCAAAGAACTTCTGTTTACATATTGGTTATGTAAAAGGCATTGCAATAATAAGTAGGGCAAGTCTTAAAAAAGTAACTACATTTTAAAGGATATATTGTTTATAAAGCTATATAAGATGAACTGTAAAAACACGGCTGCCCTAGCACATAAAGTTAATTATTTAGGTTTGTTTTAAGCAGACTGGACAGTTAAATAGTTTTTCTGGCTTACAGACTCTAGATTTGGTTTCATACAGGCTTTTTGACAGACCTGCAAAATATGTTTGATAAAATAAACCAGCTATTCATTTTAGGCAACAGATTGGAGACTATTGAGTACAAAAACCTTGTAGTTGTTGTTTATCCTTGCTTACAGTATATATACTGTACCCCCAAAAAACGTATTCTGTGTTTAGGTATGAATTGCAATGTATTACATCTCAGGTTGGATCAGTTTTGACTCCTGCATCCAACCGTTTTCTTAACCACATATCACAAACAGATAACCAGATAAGCATTCATGCTCATATTCACGCCTAAGACAAAATTTAAAGCCACAAAATAACATTCATGTCTTTAGACTGCTGGAGGGAGTCTGAGAAAACCTACTCAGACAAAGTGAGAATGTGCAAACTTCACACATAGTTTTGCTTTTCTAAAATTTGTATATAAATGGTGTTTCGTGATATGAATGTAAAATATAGAGTTAGTTTTTCTGTTTCTGTATCCCAACAAATCAGCTTAGAAGCTATAAATTAATAGTGTAAGACTGGAATGAATGCCCTTTCTCTACAGGAAAAAAAAAATCATCTATATTAGTTGCCTGACAGAGTTATGTAGGGCTGTAGTATTGGATGTTTTATTTATTTTTTGAATTTTTGCATTCATTTCAGTTTAGTTTCAGTGAGTTTCCTGAGTGGATTTATTCATTTTACTTTAGATTTTATTAATTGAAAATATTTAGGTTAGTTTAGTTTTTTTCAGTTTATGTCAGTTTCTTGTGTAATTATTATAGCTATTTGAAAAGTTAATAATAAATGACAGCACAAACTCACAGTCATACAGACATTCAGTGTCACCAAAGCCTCTTCAGGCTGGTTGTGTTGACAAAGTTCACCACACCGACACCAAAGACATTCCCTGTATGAATCTCGACTGCTGCCTTGAATGACATTCAGAGGTGTTCTTTGGATGTTGGCTTTCTTTTGTTTCACTCTGTCAAGATGATCCCACACTGCTTCAAAAATGTTGAAATTTCAAATTTGGACACATCACTCCATAAAACCTATTGCCACTGATTTTTCAGTGCAGTTTTTCTGTAATCTGGCATACCTTATCTCACCGTTTCCCTTCCTTAGGAATGCCTTCTTGGCAGCCATCCTTCCGCTGAGACCATTTCTGATGAGGCTTCAGTGCACAGATCAACCAGATGCGTCTCAGGTCCTGTGTCCGGCCTTTTGCTGGATTCTCCCGTATTTCTTAAGGACATGACTTTAAGTTGTAGATATTTCTTTAGGCCTGCCACTTATTTAGTCATATATTAATCTCCTCACCGTTTCCTCTTCCTATACATTCCCTGAGTTTGGCTGAAATAACAACAGTTTGCAGATAATCCCTCTGCTGCCATGATGGCAGGTACTATCATAAGGTAGATTGTTGCTTCTCACCCTCCCCACATCCTTCTGTGATAGACCTACCCACTTTTGGCCTAAATTTGCTATTCCCAAACACAAACAAACAATAAAACAAAATGAGTGGAAAAGATTGACACTATTCATATGCAGACCGAGTTGTCTTTCCCAACAACCCAAGCACATCCCTGAATAACACTAGTGCTTCTAGTTAGCCTGATTGGGAGGGAGTTGTTGTTTGAAAAAGGCTGAGATAGGGCTCAGGTGCAAGCTAATCTGCTCTAACCCTGCACTAATTAGGATCAAGGCAAGCAGCCACTTTCTCCTAGTTATTGATCACTGGCCCCACCTTGCACAGACAAGTGTATGGCTCCTATGAGAACAGCAACACAGGGCGCACATAAGAGGAAGCTCTGCCCTCTCTGCCTGCTGAATGTTGTTTGTGTCTTTGAAATTCAATATCCAGTTCCTATTCAACATCAAGCCTTTCGAAGTGTTGTTGAGTCTCATCCGTTAGGCCTCCAATCAGCCTGCTCTGTTTTGGCCTGTTTCCTAGATCAGACCCACTCAATATTCATTGTATAGGTGTCTATTGACCAGCACCACAGGCATCTCTGTCTCTATCGCTTATTTATGAATAGATCTCTTTCTTTTTTCTCTCACTTCACAGATTTAAAACAGGTTTGTGGTGACATACTGCACACGTCTAAATCAATATAATGATCCCTATATTGTCTGCTTGCTACTATCTGCCCAAGAATTTTTGATAAGGAGTTTATTTTATCTTTTAGTCTGCACATTTGGATATTTCACTTAGTGTGAAAGACAAACAGTTTGGCCACTTGTCATTTTAGCTTAAGAGGTACTGATCTATAGTTTTTATAGAGACTCATGGAACACAGACAATAAAATTTGCTTTTGTTCCCCTTAAAAGTCCTGTGTATAATGAATGCTGCTAATCTGTCATCAGGATTTTTTTTTAATTAATGTTGTTGGAAATAACTTTCATCATTTCACTGTTCCTTTTTCTGTCACAATATAGTAATGTAAACTGATACCAGGTTTTAAAACATGCTCCCAATGATCTGAAAACAAAACACATGTGCACTATTGGAAAGACTACATTATCTGAGCAAACAGTACTGTTTTAGTTGTGTATTGTGTGGTGTGGAGGATTGTTACCAGTATTTCAGGTGTTCTTGCTTCCATTTTTGCTACCAAATAAAGATCTTTTTATAAAATGGCCAGCTAATTGGCCACCAGTGTTCCCAGGCCACATATACACCCTGAAATGAATGATAGCCAAAATGAGAAAAAATTCAAATCAATGTGACATATCTGACACATAAATTGACTACTTGGTTAGCTGACTCAGATGTGTCTGTGTTTATGTGTGTGTGTGTATGTGTGTGTGTGTGTGTGTGTTTATTTTCTTTCTGTCTTTCATTGTCACTGATCACATGCGCTGCATGGCGAACACTTCAAGAGCGTGGCACGTGACCCTCTGGAAGACGGCCATTATTGGAGGCGACAGGGCACGTGGACTAGACACAAACACATACTTGTTGCCTCTCCCAGATTACTTGAACTATCAGAAGCTTTAAGAGGATTTCACAGTGGGAGGGTGCTGGACTTCAATCTCATGGACCTGATGGCTATTGATCCATGCTAAGCTTTCACACAGAAACACACACGTAACAGACACAGTTGTTACTTCATGGCTTCATAAACATAAATAAATGGTTTCCAGTTTTCAGTGCTTCAGTGTCTCTATGGTTGTCTTCTCTTTCCTTTCACCCCCTCACTAGCAGCACTAGATAGCTGCCCCTCCTGGAGCCTGATTTGGTGGAAGTCTCTTCCTGCTGAAACAGAGTTCTTCCTTCCCACTGTTGTAATGTTTGTGCTCACAGGGGACTATTGAATCCTGGGATTTTCACTAAGGCCTGTAATATAATACTAGATTTCTTTGATGAACAGAAAACATCTGAATTCATACAATTCATACACTATTTAGGAAAAATAAAAAAAACCAAAACAGTGAGAAAATACAACTGTCATTTTCTATTCTTTAAATAAATCAGTCCCTAAATAATATATGCCTGCTTATTAGAAATGCTGATGTGAGCGGTAGATTAGAAAGGTGGTGTTTGTAACCACGGAGACAAATGAGTACCGCAGATGTGTAGGTTGATAGGTAAAGGGCTCAAATCAGCAAGCTGACATGTGAGAAAACAGGATATGAATGCTCTTTACAGGCAAAGGAAGGTACTGCATTGGCATTACAATCATTGCTAATACATTATGTTTCATAAGCTGAGGATGCAACACCCTAAACTTTGAAAAATAATAATAAGGAAAATTATCCCCAGACAAGCTCCAGCCAAAAAAGAGTAATGACCCCTAAAAACACATTGAATTCAGTTCCATTTTTGAGCACAATTCTAAATTAAAATAAAATAAAATAAAAAAAATAAGGTAAAAATTCTAGTGAGAGGACTGGTCCTACAATCAAATCTGAAATGCTTTGCTTTAGGGCTAAAAATCAGTCAGCAACCTCCTGGCAACTGCCTGGTGCTAGGGAAAAATCTGCAGTGACTGGACGGGGAGTGAAATTGATCACAAAGAGGGTGGTGCACCAAAAGGGTTGCTAGCAGAATACCAAGGTCACCAACTCATATACTACTCTGTGAGAAGCAGTGAAAAATGGGATGCACACTGAGAGCTATCACCTTCAAAATAAAAGTTGAACCCTTTGAAATGTGTTGGTTGCAGTTAAGGCACAACATTTCCTTAGAAGGCAAATGTTCTCCACTTCTGGCTTATGTTGCACTTGTCACAGTTTCTCTCTTTTTTTTCTTTTTTTTTGCTCAGGGTGTAGTTTGCAAGTCAGCCTTATCCCTGGAAACTACACCTGATACAGCTTTGCAACCAATTTTAAGTTAGCAACTGCCAGCAATCACTCACCAAACTGTAGTTTTACATTTTTACGATAGCACATGGAACATGGACGTAGTTTCCCAGACAGATAAATGAAGCTGACTAAGCAGATTATTGACAATTAAAAGCCCCACTTTAGCTATTAGAAGTGGCTCGTGGTCAAATTAGCCATGCATTTTACCTGAATCATTAAATCTCTCCATCTATTTTCTTATATGTTCATTTCTCCTTCCTCCGTCTCTTCTTCACCCCATTGCTGGGACTGCCGTCCCTCCTCCTGCACTTCTCCACGGCTGTTGCTAGCAGCAGCAGCCTCCTGTGACTGTGAGGCCTGGTTATTAGTTGCTGCTGGTGCTGTTGTTGACAGTGCAGCAGCAGCAGCAGCAGCCCCGATAGCTAACATGCCAGTTAATTTGACACATTTTGCTGCATCTATTTTTAGTTTCTTTTTCTTTTTCTCTCTTAGTTTTTCAGTTCCACCTTTTTGCCACTTCTTCCACACTAAACTCTGTTCTACGAGGTGCATGAGCGCACAACAGAGATAGGGGATTTGATTACGCAATACAGGTCAGTAATTAAAATAAATCAATGTGTGTATTGTAGAATACACAGATTTCCCCTGTGGCTAGCAGTTGCTAGATGGTTGCAGACTGGTCTCTAGGCCATACATATTTTACACAATTATTTAGTTTTCTAAATAATGACTACAAATAAATTGCTATTTTAAAGCAAAACAGTATTAAATGGCTGTTTCATTTTTTTATTATTAGGATACAGTCAAAAACAGTGGTATTGCTGTCAGTGTGATGGCAAGTACATCAAGAAATGAATCATGTTCAAAGGAGTTATATTGCTTCTACATTTATCTCTTGTGGCATGTTTTGGAATGTGTTGAATGACGGATAGGTTTGTAGATTTTTCTACCCCAAGGCCAGTTTTGATTTGGTAATTATTAGTATGTTCTGTTGCTGCTGGAGGTCACATTTGGACACATTTCTTTTCAGCATATGTGAAAGCTAGCTAACCTGTGGCCACATTTGATTTATTCATTGTATTTTATTTCATAAAAAAAGGAGAAGAAATACATCTGTGAAAAAGCAATGAAACAAAATACCACGCGGAGAAATTCTATATTCTCAGTCCATCTTTTGTAGCCAGGGTGTTTTTCTAGTCCTTTGAAGATGTGGCAGTTTCTCTAATGTAAGCACGCTTCTGAATGACAGAAAAACCTGCTGTTTTTTTTCTTTTTCTTTTTTCTTAGCACATTTTAATTATGGCTGACATTTGCTAATTCACAACATGCATTACTGGTTCCTTTTGGCTTTCTCTTGGCTATTTCACTTGCTGGTGTTGAACCAGTGTGATTGTTATAATAAGAAATATCGTGCAGAGAAATCTCATTCTGTCCCTTTTATTTTGTAGCTTACATATTTTTTTGTGCAGTTTTTAATTCATCTTTTCTGTCCTCTTGTCTCCATTCTGGCCCAAACCAGCAGATTCTGAAAACCCAGCTGATTGGAGAATTAAAGGCTGTGGAAATCTTTTTGCAGCTTTTCTTGAGAGAGTGAGCGAGAGAGACAGAGCCAGAGTGACATTTCTCACCATTCAATTTACAAGAGAAGCCAAATATGAGGCGTGGATCAAAGTGTCAGTATAAATTCAGCCTGCTAAGGTTCACGTATTCTATAGATGAGCTTTCTAGAAAGAAGTAAAACAACTGACATGTGGTGGAGAAGATTTTAATTGCTCCAGAGAGCTCAAGTTGTCTAGTCATCAAGCTGTTATTCAGATAACATTTTTGCAATGTAACTATGTCAGCTGTTTTATATCATTTCTGATACTCAGCTGTTTCATGTCTTGCAGTTTGAGGTGTATGTGTGTTTGTGTGTGTGTGTGTGTGTGATGAATGAGTAAGAGACTGAAACACTAAGACAGACAGAGGAAATTAAAGGATTTTTAGTAAAGAGACATACAGCAGGAAGCTGGTGACTGCCTCCATATCTGATGCCCTTGCAGTACAGCCTTATGGTACGAACTCCCAAATGACCTTTTTGTTCTCGGAAGATGAGGGCTAGCAGAATGTGACTGTGCACTTACAGCTGAAGCAATCAAAAGCAGAGAGAATAACATATTTATACCGCATGATGGCTCTGCTCTCATCCTACAACATACCTGGCACAAACAGGCCAAGAGGTCCTCCTGGAATACTGCACACCTTCACTCAGATCCAAAGAAACAAGGATAATTTTATAACCATGAAAAGAAATCTGTACAAACCTGCACATGCAGCTCCATAAATAGAGATCGAATGTTGCTGATTTTGTATTTGTTTAAATGCACTGTGTCTTATTTGCCTCTGAACACCAGCAGTGCTCATCTTTTAGATTAATTTAGGAGGTGCTGCTCAGCAGAAATTGAAATACAAATCGAGGTGCCTACAGAAAAACGGTGCCAGATTAACGAGCTTACAATCGTGAAGAGAAACTGTGACAAACAATCCCCATCTTAACAAAATTCAGATACAGTCAAAACCAGTGAACTGATGTGAATCATTGAGTCTCGGTTTATGTAGTGGATTGTGTGAAAAAAAAAAAGCAAGAAAGTACCATCCGATTATGATCCACCATGCAACACCACATGGAAAGCATTTGATTGGCAACGGCTTAATTTTCAACAGGACAATAATTCCAAACACACTGCCAATGCAGTAAAAACATACGTGGACAGAAAACATACAGTCGAACACTATCAGTCATGGATTCGCCTTTCCAGAGCCTGGACCATTTTTTTGAAATACTGTGGGATCATCTCGACAGAGAACGGAACAACAGATAGCCATCATCCAGAGAAGAGCTTTAAATATCTTTGAGGAAGCCTGGAAAACGATTCCTGAAGATTACTTAAAGAAATTACAAGAAATCTGCACTAACAGAGTTCAGACTGTGTTGAAGAACAAAAGCAGTCATAGGAAATATTAATTTTCAGTGTCATTAGAATAGTACAAATGTTGCCTTATATACCATATTTCCATTTATATTTCTGTTTCAATAACTCTCTGCAGCTATTTCCCATTTTCATAGCAGAATATAAAGAAATGACGGGTGACTCAAGACTTTCGCACAGTACTGTAGCTTCTGCATCTATCATCTGTGACTGTAAACATTTTTTTTTTTGAGGGGGGACAAATCATTCTGATGGCGATCCTTCTGATGAAGGATACGCTTGTGGACTTTTTCCTCAAGTCCAGTTTTGATTTGGTAATTATGTGTGTATTGTGTTTTCAGCCCTGACAAATGGAGTTCTGCAGGTTCCTGCTCAGGGCTGGAATTGCACTCATTTCTTTTAAGTTTATGTGAAAGCTAGCCGACTCGTGGCCGTATTTGATTTATGCTGTGTAATTTATTTCATAAGTGAAGGAAAAAAAACAGATTTATCACTGTGTTTTGAAAGCAATGAAACAAAATACCATTCAGAGAATTCTTATAGTCTCACTTCATCTGTTCTGTTCTTCCAAGATTGTGGGCGTTTATCTGAAGGTAATACACACCTGAGTGGCAACTGTGAGAAAACCTGCATTTATTTTTTCTTAGCACATTTTAATTATGGCTAACATTAGCTAATTCATGACATTCACTGCCAGTCCCTCTTGGGTCTCTTTTAGCTGTTTCATTTGCTGGTGTTGAACCAATGTGCCTGTTATTACAAGATGACCAATATGTCAGCCGCATGTGGACACGGGTGGAATTTGCCAGATGCTTAGCTATCATGATCTCTTGATAACAGCATGTGCAAACAAGCATTGAGATGGACTCATCTTTTTGTTATTTTTACTAATGTTATTATTCCTTCTTTCCCCCTAGTGAATCAAGGGAGTGGTATGTGAGCGTTTTATTTGTACATTCTGAAAACACCTGGCTGAAAGAAGAAGCCTAATCGGAGACATTGACAAAACCCATTTTGGAAGGAAGCTATACAACTGACATGTGGCAGACAAGCGTTTAACTGCTCCAGAGATATGACGCTGATGAGTCATCATCCTGTTAAATAACAATTTTGCAGCATAAATATGTCAAATATATAAAAATATAATGCTGTTTCACATCGTTTCAGATGATAAGCTGTTTCTAGGGGCGGGGTGGTGGGGGAGGGGGGGTTTATGTGATGATGGAGTTAAAATAGGGAAAATAGAAGATATTTAGAAGAGAGGCATGCAGCAGGAAGCTGGCGTCTGTCCAATACCCTTGGAGTGCAACTTTGTGGCGTGAACTCCCAAAAGACCTTTCTTTGTTCTCAGAAGATGAGAGCTGGCAGAGTGTGACCGTGCACTTAAACCTGAAGCCATCAAAAGCAGAGAGAATAACACATTTAAACCGCATGATGGCTCTGCTCTCATCCTTCAATATACTTGGCTGCAAACAGGACAGGAGGTCTTCTTGGAATACTGCACTCCTTCAATGAGATGCAAAGAGATCCGTACAAATCTGTGTCAGACAAAATAAATATTTGGAAACCTGCACATGCAGCTACGCAAACAGGATGGATGTAGCAGATTTTGGTCTTTTGTTGAGTGCACAGTTTGTCATTTGCCTCAAAAGACTGTGGCTATGCCATGCAAAACTGAAAAACTGCTGCGCTCGCTATTGTGATTAATTTAGAAGGTGCCACACAAGGAATATTGAAAAATTGATTAAGGCAATGACATAAAATCGGTGCCACTTTAATTACACACTAGTCAGGAGACTGTAAATGATGCCACTATTTTCTCTCATTTGCAGATCACCTGCACGAGAGGCAGACACTGGCAGCCGACACACAGCAACGTGAATGTTTTTTTTTTTATGTGGCAGCTAATAAAAGCTCAGTAAAAAGGGAGTAAAAGCCTTGTAGATAAGACAGATTATCAGTGTAAAAGCAATGTGTCCTACATCTGGTGTCCCATATCTTCCTCTCAGAGCAGCAGGGACAGATAACACAGACATGAGCCTGGCAGGTCCCCAAGAAGGAAAGGTGAACTCTATTGTTATGCAGACAGCTGTTTGTTCATTTAGTGTGACAGCAAGCAAGCTTGTTTAAGATTTCTCTTTAGCTAAAGTTTAACCTAGTTCAGTTTTAGTCTGTGTCAAGTTTGACTCGGTAATCAACAAAACCTGATTAAACCTAAATATTCTATATCATCAATTTCCAGGTGACATATTCCAAACCACTTTGGATTTGAGAAGCTTGAGCTAGTGATTCTAAGTATTTTTTTAATGAGTGACCAAACATATCAGCTCCAACACCTCATCTTTTTGCCACAAATTGTCTGCTTCCATGTTGCTGGTAGCACAAGTCTTTTATAGAACATTGTTTCTCTTTTTGTCTCAGAATTTAGTAGGCTGCCAAATACTTTACCTCTCTGTTTCTATTTTCGCCCCATCCCTTTCACTCTCTCTGTCTACCTGTCACACTGTATATAGCTGTGCTGGATCAGTGAAAGCTAGAACACTAACAGCTGAGAGAGAGAGACACACACAGAGTGAGAGCTAGGGAGGGGGAACAGAAGGCATGTGAGTGTCCTGGTAGCATGGTAGAGTGCTGGACTTTGGCACTGGCCATCAATCTGTCACTTTCTTACATCCTCTCTGGTACCGACGGGTCATGGCAATGGCAGCCTGTGACGGATGACTAATCTTCCCCTGGTAATGAATGAGACACCACCCCCCTGAATGCCAAAAGAGTGCTGATTGTGAGGGTGACTGCCTCATGGCAATACAGGAGTCTTATTATGAATGCTATGCAATCATGTTACTCTGTGTCTGTGCCAACCAAACGCAGTAGCTCCCAGTTTATGAGAGTATAGTCGTGTCTCGAACACAGTGACGTGCGGTAGCGCTATTAATTGCGCTTTTTTCTCTCATCTTCTGTGCCTGTGTGTGAGTGAATTAGGCAGAGGAAGGGAGCGCGTAAATGAATCAGTGCATAGTGAAAGTCGTTGCACGGGCTTTAACGATGGAAACACGTCGTGTGCAGGTGGGAAAAAAAGGAGACGTTGCTATTAAGGATGATGCATGTGCTGTTCTGTCAGGCTGAAGGGGAGCTCTGTAGCCGTGCTAGTCAAATCGTCTTGACTGCGTGTGTTGAGTAGCTGAGACCTGTCTTATCTTCACCTCATAATGCGCAGGCGTGATCCTATCTGAG
>VVHJ01015548.1:11908-28038 GCA_015107715.1 Tylochromis polylepis | reverse complement strand
TTTTAAGATTAGGCTTAAAACTTTCCTTTTTGCTAAAGCATATATTTAGGGCTGGACCAGGTGACCCCGAATCCTCCCTTAGTTATGCTGCAATAGACGTAGGCTGCTGGGGGATTCCTGTGATGCATTGAGTTTTTCTTTTCCAGTCACCTTTCTCACTCACTATGTGTTCATAGACCTCTCTGCATTGCATCTGTTATTAATCTCTGTCTCTCCTCCACAGCATGTCTTTATCCTGTTTTCCTTCTCTCACCCCAACCGGTCACAGCAGATGGCCGCCCCTCCCTGAGCCTGGTTCTGCCAGAGGTTTCTTCCTGTTAAAAGGGAGTTTTTCCTTCCCACTGTCGCCAAAGTGCTTGCTCATAGGGGGTCATATGATTGTTGGGTTTTTCTCTGTATCTATTATTGTACGATCTCCTGTACAATATAAAGCGCCTTGAGGCGACTGTTGTTGTGATTTGCCGCTATATAAATAAAATTGAATTGAATTGAATTGAGACATGACAAGCAGCAATACCAGCCAAGTCAATCAGGTCCTACAGGAATGACAAATTACACCAAACACATTGCTGCATGGCTAAGTGGTATGACATCCTGGTGTATGATGAAGACTTGAGCTCAGGATCAGGCGAACAAAAAAACCAAACAAACAAAAAAAAAACCCAGCTTGCGCCAGTGATGGAGAAGTTCAAAACACTTGTCTATTCAGAATTAAGCTAGCTAGGCTATATTGCATGTTGAGATATGCTCCTACGCAAGATGTTTGACTAATGACTGCGCAGTAGGGCAAGCTACCTAAGGTTAGGTGATTCTGCCCAGCAGAAATAAATTTCTTACTTTTAAAATTTGCTTTTATTTGATACAGTTTTCATTAACAAGTGCAGTCCTGTTAGAGCTACAATAATATGTCCTCTTTTTATATCCATTACCAGGAAACAAAAGTCTAAAACTTATTTATCAAAAAACAGTATTTCCAAGGTATCATAATGCTGTAACCAGACGTAGGGATTGACTCTCTGTCTCATTTAATTAAGCATGTATACAAGGCAGTGGTTAAACCCCCATACAGTTCAAATTTTAAAAAAAAAAAGAAAAGAAAAAAAAAAGCTTTCATTTGCTAACAACAAAGAAGTTGAAACTACAAAAAAAACCCTATGATTTCAATTTGAAGAAGAAAATATGTGGCCACATGTAATAATAACAAAACAAATACCTTAAGTGAGAGAGCGTTGATGGTGACCTCCATAGCCTGAGGGGAGGTTGGAGACTGAGTACTTTCGAAGAACACCTGACATGGCTGAAGCACTGTAGTCACATTGTTTCTCCTCTTTTGTCTTAAGAATGGACAGGCAACAACCTACAACAAAAGTGGCCAGTTTTTAAAAAAACATATTTCATTTTTAAATATGTGTTAAGGAATATTGAGATTCCCTCTGGATAATAATTTTAATACATGATTTAATTATTTGAACATGTGATTTTGACTAGCACTATACAATCCAAATATAAACCTTGAGGTCCTTGATAACAGCAGTCATCCGTGATCCTTCTGCACCATTTTTCATTACTAGTTCACAATATGTGGTCATCACCAGAGCTGGGGCGTCATCACGGGTCAGGTCAGCCACAAACACAATCTCTGGGTTTCGCACCAAGACATTCATTTCTGTCTTTGACACTGTGGTTGGAGCTGTAGCTAGGAGGCACAGAGAGTATTAGAGTAAAACATTATCTTAAATAATTAGAATAAGCCAGTTTAACTTGATAATCACAAAACTCATAATCTAGGCTCATTATATACAAGTACATAACATCTAAGTTATTATCTTAAAGCACCAGTAAAAACAAATGTATTTTACTGAAATAGTCAAAATTGAAAGTTTTATAAACATAAGGCAAAACAAAGATGGGCATAATTTGGCAGTTTAAGCTTGTCTGATTAAGAGAACTGACATGTTTTCAGTTAATAAGATTAAAACTGATAAGGTCAACTCACCAGACTCTTTAGATGTGACCGATGAGTTAATGTTCTTTTTATCACCAGCACTAGTACTGTTCTTGGGTTGTGGCACTTGAGCAAAACCCTGCTGGGTGGCCTTAAGGAAGATATCAGCCACTGTGAGCAGAAATTCCATGCTGGCACATAGATACACATCCTGTACCACTGTATCTAAAGTGGTGCTTTCAGGGGTTTGACGATAGCTCACTTCCACCATGTTGTTCTGTTCTGCACCAGGACACATTGCCATCATCCTAGAGAAAAACAAAATAGGGCTAATAATTTACTTTACACTGATTCGTCGAGACGTGGCTTTTTCTGTGTTTAGAGCCTAAATGTGTAACTAGCTGTACAAGTGGTAGTCGTACCTTGGGGTGATACTTTTGGCTTTTGGCCTCTTGTCATCTAGAAGGCATTCAGCAAGTTGTACTGAGGCCTTCATGGAGCTGTCAGAGTACATGTGGACAGAGGTGGAGACGGTGCCCAGAGTAAACTCTGCTAGCTTCAGCTGCTCATCATGTGGGTCTGACCACTCATGTTGTGGATCTGATCGCTCATGTTGTGGGTCTAACTGCTATTAAAAACAAAATTTACACAGACTTTCTTTACTAAACGTGCCTCACAAAATAAAGGCTGCCAAGCCTAATTCTATGATATAGTTATGACTTGTGTATGTTTGTATATATGTAACAGACTTGGCATTACCTTATCCTCACTGGAGCTGTACAGAACCACAGTCAATGAGTCAAACTTGAAGTTTAATTTCAGCGTGTTCTTTTTCAGCTTGCTGTTTTTCTGTGTCTCCACAACAGCAGCTGTCACCACTGTGTTACCTATTAACAACATTATCAGAGCACAGAGCTCAGATTAAAAGACAAGCTACTGGATTTTAGTCAGAATTGTGCACTATATTTCTAATCAAGGAGAACATGTTGCAGATTTCATTAGCTACATAGTTTTGTATAAGTCTGTCCTGTCAAACAACAACTGATCTGTTTTTTGTTTTCTGTTGTTTGGTTTTTTCAGTATAAACTTAGTTATCTAACCAGGCTGTTAAATCATATGTCTAATTTTAAAGCTCTACCAAACACACATAAACATAACCATATACAACAACAACAACTTACTGCTGGGTGGTCCAGTGGTCCCCGACTCCTGGGAATCTTTGTTGGATACAGTGTCAGAGGAGGGGTCAGTGGCAGGCAGAGCAGCTGGAGGTGGACCAGCATCAGACTTTTCTGATAGGTTCTCATTCAGAGTCCTCAGGACAATGATCATGTCATTCTGGCACAGGAGCAGCTGTTGGGATCAAAGAGAGATGATGTTGATAAAACTATTTTCAATTCTCTATATAAGCATCTACATAATGATGGGATTAAAAGTCCCCCCCCCAAAAAAAAACAGGTAAGATATATGAATATATATACATTCTTACACTCATGGGCTTTAGATGGACCCCAATTTCTATGTCAGGTATTTCGTGGTACCAGCTGGAAGAAAGGTTTCTACGGATTTCCAAGTCTAGGCTGACTGGCCTCAGCAGTTGGATCTCTTCTTCGAAACGTTCATTTTTACATTTGGCTCTAAAAGCAACAAAAACATAGATTTACAAAGGCCTATCAGAATAATGCAAATTCCAATCAATCACAAAGACAAGCATGCATATTTTTTTAAATAATACCTCCCACAGAAACTGACCTGTACATCTTAAGGTCAGTCAGTCGCACAGTCATTATATCCACAACAGGTGGGATACTGGCATCTGTTTTGCAGGGTTGCTTGGCAAAACGATTTTTGATAGAAAGCAGACCAAGGTCAGCTACAATGACATTTGAGGAAGAGGAGGACTGAGGGAGGAAGATGACAGGTGCATTGAAGTGGACATCAAGAGCGATCCGAGTGGTCCGTTCAGCCAGTTCTTTCACGCCTGATGCTGCTTTTTCCGCAGCCTGAACTGTTACCTCAGTTAGCGCCTCTTTAGCCTCCTGGAAGTTATTGACGAACTCCTGTAAGGAGATGGGGTGGGGGAAAATATTTTTGGAGAGAAAATAATAAGATGAAGCTGGAATGCAGAAATATACAGAGGTAAAGTAAATAACTATGTTTATGACTTATAATTTATTATTACCTTATCTAAGAAATTAAAACACCACTTTAGAGTTTTACATGTAAACTAAAATTGGTAAGAGCAACGGAATAATTCTGCCCAGAAAAGTGATTCTTACCAGTATAGATGAGAGAAACTTGTTGAGGAAGATAACCTGAATGCAGCCCACACTCAGTGTAACAGCAGTGTCAACATTAGACATGTCCAGATAGGCATCTCCTTCAGTCGCATCTGTATAGTTTACCATGTGGAAGTGAAACACTTCCTTATCTGCTATGGAGACAGCCTAGAAAAAACAAAGAGTGGCACAGAAAGAGCAAAGTTTTAGTAACAAAGTTGTTATTCAGATATGCCTGTGCCACATGGTCAGCAAGTAACACAAAAAAAACTTAACTGAAGACCAGAAACATCAATGTGGGAAACAATGACCATTTTTTTGCATTTCTTTAAGTACAATGCTAAACATTCATAAGCACTGGCAGTCGGTACCTTTTTGTAAAAAGCTTCTTTGTTACAGTCCAGAATCACAATGTTCTTCAATTTGGCTGAAACCTCCATCCCCTTCTTCCTCATCAGGACCTCGGAAACCAGACCTAGACAATTATGAAAGCCCCAAGTTGTACAATGAATCAAAGATTTGACCAGAAAAAAGTTCATTAGAAAACTCTATATACAGTAGAGTAAAGCAGAAATAATAAACACTACATAAATCCTATAGAAAGCACTGCCAGAATACCTAGTACACAGAAAACTGTTCCTTTCATACCTTCAATACTGATCTCTGAGATCCTGGCCTTCTGTCCTCGAATGAAAACTTTAAGGCAACGGAGATCGGTTTTGATATGCAGATTAACCACATCAGCAAATTTTGATCGTTTTGAAGCTGTGAAAAAAAAGTGAAGGACATGAAATAAAGACATTACCTGGGAGCAGCTGCAAAAAAAGAAAAGTATTTCTAGTGTAATATTTAACCTTTGATACTGCCCTTAAAATCTGTTTCATTAATTGTGAAATATCTGCTCTAGTAGTACAATGTTCTTATAAATGGTGAGACAATAACAGTGTGCAGATATATCAGTTACGTTTTTTCTTGGTTACAGCAGTTTCCTCCTTCTTCTCTCCCTCCTTCTCAGCTCCAGCGTCATCCTCCTCAGGGATGGTGGGAAGCTCCTCCTGCTGTCCTTCCTTCTTATTAGATTGAGGAAGGAGCTTACTGAGGAAGTTCATGGTGTTGAGGAGAGCCTCCGTATGGAGGTGAACATCCAGTGATGAAAAGGTCACCTGATGAAGAAAAATGTAACATCAATAAAACTGAACCTTTTTTGTGTGAAATGATATTGTGATTCTTCTACCCATTACACAGGTCTGCAACCAAAAAACTGCATAGGATTTTTTGACTGTTTCTTACAGATTTTTCCTCACTGAAACCGGGAAAAATATTTTTAAAATTCCATCTCGTCAGGTTTTCTTGCAAAACTCATGTTTTTAGTGTAATTAAGTGTACAATTTCCCCTTTTAAACTGAAATCTGGTATCCTATACTTGAGTCAAAAAACCATATCCGATAATGATTTCTTACATTAATTTAATATTTCTAAGAGCGAGACTCAAGAGAAATACAAATAGAAAATGCGAGGAATTGAGGGGGATACGGTGGTTTTGGCGGTGTGAGGAGCTCAGATGATCATGTCCCAACAGATTTATTTTGTTCACGGCGAAAGGTAAGGAATCTCAGAAAAATTATGCATAGTTAATTGTAATAAAATATAGATTTTTTTTCCATTGCTGTTGTGCTTTTTTAATGTAAACTCCTCATGTTTTGCAAAAAAACCTGTATGTGATGGAGGGACATAGAGATCATTTTGGGATTCAGCACCCTAAAAAACATAACATTTACCAAAAATATCCCATGCAGCTGAAAATTTTTTTTTTTTTGCAGACCTGTGTTATTAAGGATTACTGAAGAAGAAACACTGCCGTTAACTGTGGCATTTTCATCATCTCTCAGCATGCCCTAAATAACAACATTCTATAAATAACAAAATGGGAACACTAAGTAAATTAAAAAAATATTATTGCTGGTTTATTAACATTTCCCTCACCCTGATGAGCTGCTCAGTGTTATTGTATTGAGACTTGAAGTCGGGACCATTCTTGTCAGCCTAGAAAAATTCATCCAGTCTTTAATATTAAGGTAATTTACCACATTTTAAAAATATTTATGGAAAATATTCTGAAATATTTTCACATAACGTATCCTATATTACTTTGATATACTCCAGAGTGAGCAGATCGACTTCTCTGTTGTCTAGTGTGGTGATCAGCTGTACTTGCTTGTCTTCAGAATCTGCGCAAAGAAGAAACAAAGCATGCTGAATAAAAACTGATGATTTGCACATTTCTATTAGGATAATTGTAATTATCAAATGTTTAACAAAAATTAAGATATTGCTAGTATCTACTGACCCATGTATTCAGGACACTTGAGGCAGATCTCTCGCAAGTAGGTATTAGATGTCATGTCAAAGGTGCGCAGTTTCAGCTCAGTGCCCAGACCCTCTATGTCTAAGTGGAGAACCGTGACCTCCACACTTCCAGACAAACGACACAGCTGAACAGAAAACTGGACACAGAGGACGATGGAAAAATGGAAAAGATTATAATAAAGGTGGTCACAAAAATAAAGGTAGGTGGAGAAATTTAAAAAAGGAATGCTAAAGAGAAAAGGAAGAGTATGAATTCTACTATTTTCTTTTTCTTTTTATCTCAAATAGAAATAACTAAAATGACTGATAACAAGGTTAAATAAAAATAATTCTTACAGAATTTGATAATTATGTTTAATTGTGCAGGAAAACAGAAAGAAAGAAACTATGAGGCAATACAAATAAAGTGTGTCTGACACTGGATATCTAAATCTGAAGTCAGTAAAGGTGAAATATTTAAAAAAAACGGGGAAAAAAAATCTTTTTGTACCTCACTGATCTCAAATGTCATAGAGAAGTCGGTCATGTTCTTCTGTGCATCTTCCTTGATGAGACTTTTTCTTTTGCTTGCATCAACATAGCGCAGTGGCATGGGATTGTCTGGAAAAAATGGTTTATCTCCGATGGGAGAGCTGGGCGCATCATAGAACAGATCCTCCTCTGACCCTGAGATACAATTAAAAAATAAACACAATCTGTGGTAGGAATACACACAAGATTTTTAAAGATTTTTAGCAGTAGGACCAAAACAAAACTGTGTTTTACCTAATGAGGTGATGCTGATGGTCTCACATGACTCAAAAATGAGAGAGGAGCGTTGATCAAAGTTCAGAGGTTTTCTGGGAGTGAGATGAGGAGTGAAAGACTGCCTAGGCTAAAAAAAAAAAAAAAAAAAAAAAAAAAAAAAAAAAAAAATTGTAAAAAAAAAAAAAAAAAAAAAAAAAAAAAAAAAACAAAAAAAACCCAGCCAACAACCAAACACCCCCCCCCCCACCACCACACACACACACAAACAAAAAAAAACCCAAAAACTTGAGAATTTGATTACACTGCTAAACCAAGTGAAACGGTCCCTCACCCACTGGACACCACTTTCTAAGGACGTAATTAAAATGACTATTTTACCCCAATTTTTTTAATACCTCTTCCAGGCCTTACCCATTTTTATTCCTAACACTTTTTTCAATGAGTTGCATTATGTTTTCTCAACTTACACATGGCAAGGTAAATGCCCAAGGCTTGATAAGACCCATCTTCAAACACCTAAACTTGAGGCGGGTGGCTTGCACTTCCCAATTTTTATTGGGCCGCTAACATAAGATGTCTGGTGTTCTGGTATTTCTACCATACTCTGAGTTGCTGTCCTGACTGGGTGACTATGGAACTACACAGCAACAACAGTATATCTTTACTGGCTGTACTTCATTCTCCACTTTCATCCTCTTCATTCAACTCCATTTTCAACTCTGTGGTGAAACACTCATTGAAAATATGGGGCCAGTTTAGGAAATATTTTAACCTCGACCTTTAAGCCGAGCTCACTCAGACTCAAACTTGTCTGAGATTTTTAGTAGATACATCTATGGTATCAATTTGAAACTCCTAGTGGTGACTTCCTTCTTGGGTTATTGCATTCACAAGATTTTCAGAAAACTTGACCTCTGATCTTGACTTTGAGGTCGAGGTCACTAAGAGTGGGTGAATCGTGACACCCACTCTTAGTAGGTGGGGTAGAAAGAGTGGGGTAAAAATGACAACACTTTTAATTTTATGGGTTGATTCCATCTCAAATCAGCCAAGCCTTTTGCCACGAGTTGCAGAAAAATTATATGGTAGAAAATTTGAAAATTTACAATGATTGCTCTAAAAAAATTTAATGTTAAAAAAACTATTCTACATGCTTTATTTTACAGTATTGTGAGACTGTCTCCATTTGTTTTTTGCAATTTGAAGTGATTGAAAGTAGGTTGATGGGCCATTTTTCAAAAAATATACATCTTGAAAACTATTTGAAATATGAAGCTAAAATTTCACAGCACTCATAGATGTCCAAACTTTGGACGTTAAAATTTTTACACAAATTGGAGAAGGTCGAACAGGAAATTTTCTAAAACTTGGCTGATTGAAGATGGAATGACCTTTATGTAAAGCCAGGCCAAATCTTCAGACATTCAAGTCTCATGTAAAATGAGTTAAGTTGACACGTGTGAAACATGAGTGCTAGACAGTCACAAGCCTACAGCTGTGGTGTGTGCATGGAGGTTTTCTTACAGGGTTTAAGAGGACCGTGAGGAAAAGCTCTCCTCCTCTGATGCTCTTGTCCAGTTCTTTTGAACCTCCTGGGTATTCATTATAGAAGATTGTATGGGTGAATAGACCACAAGTTTGTCTGGGCAATACCTGAAATGCACAAATATGGCATTAAATATTGGGGATATATACATAATTTCCTTAGGGATTAATAAAGTATTCTGATTGGTACATTCAATCATCTAGGTAAGGAAACCCCAAAAAGCTGATTCTGTTCATCTGCGTTCTCAGCATCATGCGTTTTCAGTGTGAGAAATTTTCACTCATCCAAATGTAGCCACAGCTGTTCTTTTCACACAAAATGGCCAACTGCAAGCAATGGAGGTTGTTCATAAGAGATGTCTCCACTCTCAATAAGAGGACCAACCTCAACACTGACCAAGTATGTCTTGCTCTTGTAACTGTGTCTTCAATCTACACATTTCAAATATAGAAATGCTGGTTTTGGAGGCATCAAGGAGGCCATTTATGCGAGAAGAGAAAGACCATCTCTGAACCAAAGAGGGGACACAAGGGTACATCTATCTCCATCTAACAATGGTGTGATTGCAGCCTTTCCCCAACTCTCTGTGAATGGTACTGATGGACATTATGAAATTGTCATGACAAGTTGCATTCTCATAATTATGTAAAAATTATGAAACTAAGTTAAAAGCCCATTGTTAGGCAAAAATGGTAGTTTTGTGGCAGTACGGTTGAGGAAACCTGCAGTAAGCCGAGACTGAAAGTGTCACTTGGATAAATGAAACTTATCCAAAGAGAATCAACTTTTTGGGATTTGGTATCTAGCATTGCATGTAGTTTTCACGGTCATTTTACAATTTGACTTTCTAGCTATTGACTTTTAAAATCAGTTTCAGGGTAATCAGTGGCAATTGATAATTAGTTACCATTAAGCCAGCAAAAAACCTCTTGCCAACACCCAGAGCCTTAAGAAATACTATAGATTTAACTGACAACATTCAAAATGTAACATCTTATAGATAGCTTGTCCTTTTGTACACAATTCTTCAAAAGTGTTTTCCAGATGAAAAGAACTGCTGATCTGCTTTTCTAGTACAAGTTTCACATCACATCATCTTGGCTGAAAGATGTTTGTGTGAAGAAAATTAGGTATGTTATTAAAGCCAAGTATTGATCAAAGACTGGACTGACCTGGATGCCATTGTGGATGAAGCCACGTCGATATCGTGCTGGCCTTAGATGAGGGTATTCCTCTGTGCTGGTCACCTTGATTCCCCACACAGATTTCCAGGCTTCATATAGCTGGCTGTGAACTGGGTAAACCCCAGAGTGGTGTGGAGCTACTGCATAGCCCATATCTATTGGGATGCCATGCTCCTGGAGAGAGAAAGGTGCAATAAGAATAAGGGGTGGCTGTAGCTCAGGAGGTAGAGCTACTGATCGGAAGGTTGGTGGTTCAATCCCTGGCTCCACCAGTCTGCATGCCAAATATTCTTGGGCAAGATACTAACCACAAGCTGCTCTCCAATGGATCCATTGGAGTATGGATCTTATGGAGTCAGCCAGAAAGTACTTAAAGTATAGAGGAAAGTGCTTGTGTGAATGTGGCATGTTGTATAAAGAGCTTTAAGCACTCAGGAAGAGTAGAAAAGCAGAGCGCTATATAAGAATCAGAATCCATTAACCAATAAAAAGACAGCATATGGAGGTAGCAGGGTAACAGACAGGTAGAAACAGTTGTAGTTAAGAGAGGGGGGGAGGAAGAAAAATAAAGTAATGGACTGATTCTTATATAGCAGTTTTCTACTCTCCTGGAGCATTCACAGCACTTTATATAACATGCCACATTCACAGAAGCACTTTCTTCTATGCTCAAGTGCTTTCTATTTAGTTTTCACATGCATCGACATGCAGCAGCTTGGGGTTAGTATAACCCCAGTTATACTAACCCCCATATACTATAAACCAGTTGTGATTTGTACTCTTAAGTACTTTGAGTGGTCAGTATGACAAGAAGAATGTTATACAAATGATACTACAGTCTGTATGCCTTTAGTCACCAGAGTTGCACACAAACCAAAATCACCAAACAGCTTTCATGTACAGTGGTGTGAAAAGTGTTTGCCCCCTTCCTGATTTCCTATTTTTTTTTGGTATGTTTGTCACACTTAAATGTTTCAGTTCAAATCAATTTAAATATTAGACAAAGAGAACAATTAAAAACAAAATGCAGTTTATAAATGAAGGTGTTTATTATTAAGGGGGGGGGGGAATACAAATCTACATGGCCCTGTATGAGAAAGTGATTGACCGTCAGTTATAACAAATTAACTATGGTGTATCACACCTTTGGCAAGCAGAGTTCAGTTTCTCTAGCCACACCCAGGCCTGATTATTGCCATGCCTGTTCTCAATCAAGAATTCATTGAAATAGGACATGCCTGACAAAGTGGAGTAGACCAAAAGATCCTCAGAAGCCAGACATCATGCTGTGATCCAAGGAAATTGAGGAACAAATGAAAAACAAAGTAACAGATCTCTCAGTCTATAAAAGGTTATAATTTAATCATTTATAAAGCTGTGGGACTCCAGCAAACTACAGCGAGAGCCATTAGCCACAAATGGCAAAAACATGGAACAGTGGTGAACCTTCCCAGGAATTGGCTGGCCAACCAAAATTACCCCAAGGGCACAGCAATGACTCATCGAAGAGGTCACAAAAGATCCCAGAAACGCACCCAAACAGCAGGCCTAACTTGCCTCAGTTAAGGTCAGTGTTCACAGGAAACTAGGCAAAAATGGCCGGCAGAGAGAAAAACCACGGCTGAGCAAATGGAACATAAAGGCTCGTCTCACTTTTGCAATCACACTACCATCATTTTGGTTGTAGTGTGATGGTCTGGGGTTGTTTTACTGCTTAGGGACCTGAAGACTTGCTGTGGTAAATGGAACCATGAATTCTGCCCTCTACCAAAACATCCTGAAGGAGAATGTCCAGCTATCCATTTGTGACCTCAAGCTAAAGCACACTTGGGTTTGGCAGCAGGACAATGATCCACAACACACCAACGAGTCCACCTCTGAATGGCTTAAGAAAAAACAAAATGAAGAGTTTGGAGTGGCCTAATCAAAGTCCTGACTTGAATCTGATTGAGGTGCTGTGGCATGACCTTAAAAAGCCGGTTCATGCACGAAAACCCTCAAATGTGACAGAATTATAATTCTGCAACGATGTAGCTGAATTATAATAATTCTGCAAAGATGAGTGAGCCAAAATTCCTCCACAGCGCTATCAAAAAAAATCCTTGCCAGTTATCGCAAACGCTTGATTGCAGTTGTTGCTGTCATAGTTCGGGTGAGTGGCAGTGTTTTTCCACAGTTCCGTGGTCTCCACCTCTGGGCGGAGTCCTCATCATCACACCTGCTGTCCACACCTGGTGGTGATTCCAGTTGGCTGTATTTAAGACCAGTGCACACAACTAGTCTTCACCAGTTCATCTGCTAACCCACTTTAGTGCTTGGCCATCTAGTTCTACAGTGCATCAGATTCTTGGTTGTGCTTACTTTGTTGTTTCTTTGTGTACTACTCATTCCATGGCTCTCCTATTCTACAACTTGGCAATACTCGCACTTACCTGGACGCTGGTCTATCCTGTGACTCACAGCCACAGTTCATGCTCCGTTTCCTGTCTCGCTTTACCGGCCTGCCCTCCTGCCTCTGTCATCCCAGATCACTGGACCCAGGTTGGACTCACTGCTCTCACTCACGCCATCTGGACCTTTCCAACTCCCCCCATGCCATTCTCCACATGCAGACAAGTAAGCCTTGGGAATATCACACATTCCCTTTATTTCCCATCACCTTGCCCAGTGCTGGTCTGACATCTCTCTCCCTCTGTAGCAGTGACTCCAATTCTTGCTCCCCGAACCATAACCCACTTCCCCGACTCTCGCTCTGGCTCACGCTTCATGTTCCTTGCTTCCAAGTATAGCTCACTTGCTGTTTATTAATAAAGTCTTGTGCCTCCATCTGAATCTGCATTTGGGTCCACTTTCATGCTCTGGCCTATGCCGCCATAACAGTATGAACTGGCCAAAGTATTATGGACCCAGCAGATTCAGCCCGGACAGCCATCTCCAAACAGGGAGCCATTTTAGGCAGCCATGAACCATGAATTGGAGTTTCGCTACAGTGTGGTCTCAAGACAGATAGGCCCCAGCCCAGGTCAGTGCTCTTCCCCGTGAGGGGATCGTTGGGGAAAGAGTGTGGGGAGTGACTGAACTTGAGACCACACTCGCCGCTCATTCAAGTCAGAAGAGGTTGTAAAGACGGCTGGTGGGAAGTGGGGATCCAGAGGAGTTCGATCGCACAGTCATATGGCCTGTGAGGTGGAGAGAGAGAGAGAGAGAGAATGCCTTACTTTTACTGGAAACTTCCTGTAAGCCGTGATATTCAGTAGGTATGGTGGAAAGATCTGGAGTGGTGTCGTTCTTGGTGGGAGGTTCTACAGGTTCAGGTGAGCACGCGGAAGTGAGACAATTGGAATGGCAAAACAGACTCCAACTAGAGATTCTCTGACCTGGCCAGTCTACATGAGGATTATAGAGCTCCAGCCAAGGGAAACGGAGGATTAGTGGGGTGTCTGGTGAGCTGAAAGTGAAGAAGGTAAATGTTTCTCTGATTTCCAGAGGTGATTAACATGATGAGTTCAGTGCGGTGGGTTATGTGTGCAAAAACTTATAATTTAATGCTCAGAGCGAGAAGCAGAACGCATAACTGCTTAGCTAACTCAGTCTATTAGATTTTGTTCTGCACTGGAATCAGTGAGAGTCTAAAGGGAGTGAGTGATCTGATTTACTAACAAAGACACAGGGAGTTCTAACTGGGGTTTTGAATTGGTGTGTGTTCTGCCCACTCGAATTCCCCAACTTACCAGTAGGTGGAGCCTTTTAACTTAGGACATGAGGCTATCAGATGATCAGGCAAGCTACAGTAAAAACATGCACGAGCACAGAAACTCTGCTCCCTCTCTTCGGGTGAAAGCTGGGAGTGGCCGATTTGCATGGGTTCTGGTGCAAATTCCGTGACCGAGGGGCTCATGATGTGGTCATATGGCTGAACTGGAAGCGAAACTAGAGTGACAGAAACAGGAAGGCCACAAGGGAAAGGAAGGTGGGATCTGTAGCTTTTCCCCGCTTCCCTATCCCTCAGTGGGTTATCAATACAGAGGGAAAGGGAAACTAACTCTTTGAAAGAGGAAGCGAGCTGATCTTTCATGTTTTCATTCAATGATTGCAAGAACACTCCCTGTAAAGCCCGATCTGGCCAGCCTACCTCAACGACAGCTGTCCAGAAATCAACCAGAAAAATCAGCCACACTTCATTGCAGGTTTAATGGCTGCTCTGCCCTCAAAGATCTGGTGAGCAAAGGCTTTCTTCAACTCACTCAAGAAATCGTCATAAGCGCAGACTTAGATTGGATAAGAAGACAGGCCTCAGAGCGGCAATCGAGAAATACATTAGAGAATCTCTCGCGGCTGGCATCATCCGCCTGTCCTCTTCCCCGATTGGAACTGGGTTCTTCTTTGTGGGGAAGAGGGACAGAACACTTCAGCTGTGTACAGACTGTCGGGGACTAAATGACATTCCCATCAAGAACAAATATCCACTACCTCTCATAAGGTCTGTGTTTGAACTACGGCTGAGTATCGATTTCAATTTCTATAACTGATTTGATTCAGTCATAAGGTCTGATTTGATTCAATTTTGACTCAGTCAAAAATATTATAATTCTAATCATATCCATATTTTTATATCTAGCTTATGTATACAAACAAAGCTGACACTTGTGAGACTTCATCATAGGTGCAAGCATCACAGCAGATGCCTTTGTGTCAAAGTAACTGAGGATAAAACAGAAAAAACAGATTTCCCTGTCATGGCTTTTTAAAACAAATTTCTTCAGTAATTAACAGCAGAAATTAGGCTTTGTCAGAGGTCATTTTTGGGAAGGGGAAAAAAAAAAAGCGTCTGACAGCGCTGTAAACAACGGTAGACTGGTGCATAATAAGCAAGCAAATAATGGAGAAAACAGAAATTTGAGATGGGAAAGTGGTCTTGAAGTACACAGAGAAAGAGCTGTGCAGGAAGTGTGATTTTTTATCGTGGTGGAAGCAAAATAGCCAAAGTAAGAGAGAATTAATGACAATGTTTATCAAATGTGAAGCATAGTTTTGATCTTTTGCTGCTGGTTGAGTGAATTTTTGGTCGGAGAGCGACAAACCCTGCAGCATCAGAATCTGTGAGATTTCAGCTTACAGCACCGATGGTGTGTCTGTGTACACGCCGTGTCTGTGTTGGGTGAACGATCTGCGCTTTGTGTGGAATCAGTTTACCTGCTCTCATTTGCTGTTTTAGCTGTTTGGTGGTTGTTAAAATAGTTTTGTGAGCTTTAACCTGAGATTCTGGCGTTTCTGGCAAAATACATTCATACTTAAATCGATTCAGGATTTAATGAATTGATATTACATTATTCAAACTAAAATCGATTTGAATCAGGAACATTTTTTAAACCCCCTTAGTTTGAACCTCTTCATGGTGCAATAATTTTTTTTTTGTTGCCAAACTCGACCTATCACTTAGTTCATATAAGACAGGGAGATGAATGGAAAACTGCACTTAATTCACCATTCGGACATTTCAAATACCAGGTAATGCCATTTTGGCTAACCAATGCCCCAGCAGTGCTCCAAGCACTAGTGAATGATGTTCACAGGGACTTTCTGGACAGGTTCATTTTTGTTTATCTCGATGATATTCTGATCTTCTCCAAAACACTGGAGGAACACCAAGCTCACATTCAACACCTCCTAGAAAAAAAACTGTACGTCAAAGCTGAGATATTGTGAATTTCACTCACCATCCGTTTCTTTTCTTGGTTACATACTGGCCAGGGGGCAGGTGAAGGTGGATCTGGCCAAGGTAAAAGCAGTCAAGGAATTCCCGACACACACAACTCGGACGCATCTCCAACGATTCTTGGGGTTTGCCAATTTCTAAAGACTGTTTATTTGTAATTAGACAGGTAGCCTCATCCCTTACATGCCTTAGTGGACAAAGATCCCATTCACCTGGTCTCCTGAAGCTGATGCTGCTTTCACCAAGCTCAAACATCTATTTACCACTGCACCTGTTTTGATTCACCCAGACACAGACAAACCTTTCATTGTTGAGGTAGACGCCTCAAACACTGGGGTTGGGGCGG
>VVHJ01015538.1:2698-26798 GCA_015107715.1 Tylochromis polylepis | reverse complement strand
ACAGTTAGTTTTATTGGGAATGAACTTTAAAAAACAAACAAACATCTGTCTCCTATTTTTTGTGTCACATAGGAAAGAGGCATCAATATCTGAAGAGAAGACTTATTAATTCTCCCTTAATGTGCATTATTTTTTGATGTTTGGTGCAGTTTTCTTGTTTTGTGGGGTTGGGTTTTTTTGTTTGTTTGTTTTTCTCAACAGGAGATGAATATCTCTAACAAGCTGATTTGGTCACATTTTCACATCTTAATTTTTAAGTGAAATGTGCGTTTTGAGTTTATACACTATATGCATATAAGGCAACCTTTTCCTTTTGCAGTAATTTTGTGTGGTGCGTTTTTCTATGTTTTAACAAAAGGGGGAAAAAAGGACATTTAAGTCAGCCTAAGATGATTTGTTTTAATTTTCACATGGTCTTACTGAGGTGATGCGAAGTGAAACTTTTTTTTTTTTTTGGGTAATGTGCTGGAAAAGCTTGAAACATAGTGCTTCTAACATAGTGAAAGTGAAAATAGCTCTTTGTGTTTAAAGAAGGCTACTGACAAGTTTTCATTAAGCTAGCAACTAGTGGCCATTACAGAAGTTGTAGTTACTGACACCTCCACACTGGTTCGTGCAATCAGTCAGGGTGACTTATCCTTGACATTTCAGATTGCTTTGGTTGGCTGTCAGCATATTAAGCTCTTAGAACATTCAGATTAGAAGTCATTAAAGTTGAAATCGTGTCTAGAGGTCAAGAAGAAGAAGAAGATTTGCAGTACTTACATTTAAAACATATAAAGCACTTTGAGTGGTCAGTAAGACTGGAAAGGTGTTATATAAATGCAAGTACATGACATTACATTTACACACAGCCTGAAATACAGACAAATGTGATTTCAATTTTAACTGCAGGCCATTTTTTTTTGTTGCACTGTACAAGATCTTTATTTAACAGTTCTTTTGTAACTGCTGGCACAAAGAAGCAGGCTTGAAAGGCTATTCACGTGCACACGACACTCTGAAAGAGGGTGATAAAAAGAGGCAAAAGAGATGGAGAAGAGAAATATATTCCTTTCACATAATAGAACGGGCCCTAGCATTATGGTAATGACATACAATATAATGGGAGGACAGGAAAACCCTCAGGATGAAATAGTGTATGTATATCATCAAAGGCTGACTAGATTTTGATGTTTTAGGTCCATCCTGACAAAGGATTCCTTTGAATAAGTGGAAATGTGAAACCACTGGTGACAGTGTTCTTAGGAGGACAGGGGCTGGGCACCCACAGTAATATTGGTGATGTTCCGCTCATGACCAGTGCCTGATGCAAGCCATTGTTGCCCTTACAGTATACCCTTTACGGCCTTATGTTGGGCAGTGGAAAATATACACATTCATGTGCTTATAAAACACATACCATGGCTGTGTCAAGGTCCGAGGTAGTTAAAGTTATGTTCATTTTATCTCAGAATGTGGGGACAATCACACTGTTTACCAAATACACCTGAAGTCACTGCGTCCTTGAGCGAGACAATGAATTCCTAGGAGCTCCAGGGCTGCTGTACTGCTGTTCATCGTGATCCTCTTACAGAGAAGGGAGGCAAAAGATATATCTCGCCTGTGGGGAGGGCCAGCAAGAAAAACATTTCTATGAAGTGTGACAATATTACTTAAATCCATAATATAAGAATGACCGAACCACTAATATATACTAGTATATATTTGTTTTTTTCTTCATGTATCTTGCACACAGCCTAAGAGAAGTACAGTGTTTCCAAAAACACAGAATGGGTTGCTAGTAGTTTTTCTGTGCCACATTGCTGTTATGCATTTGAACATGGATGAACAGTTGCGGCCTTTCCATATTTTATGGGATCATTTCAGATGACATGTTTCTGTTTCTTGACAAACTGAAAACCTTTAGAGTACCTATCAATTTTGGGAAGTACATTCTGCCTTTTAACTCTAGCCACTGCCACAGGAGAGTGCTAAAGTTTTCCAGGAGAGAGGAAGTTAGTGATTTAGGTTTTTCCTAACTTGGAAGTAGCTGACATAGAATATAGAAAAATGAAAGGGCATCTCAGCAGCATGAAACTTTTGATTAACGACACCAACACTTTCGAATTCTGCCTGAATCCTGTATTTCTTCCAGGACTTACGGACCATTAGCGTGTGCCTCTAAAAAAAAAAAAAACGGTAACAGAAAAAAAAAAATCCAGGAAGAATTCATCTTCTGGTCTATGTAAAGTATGAAAGGATTTTGGTATTGTGGCTGTATTAGTGAGTGGCTTTAGTTAGTGGTTAGATGCTGACATTAACCACAAAAAAAGAAGAAATGCAAAGCTTTAGGGCAATCGAATGGCTAATCTCTATTTTACTGCTGGCAACAGCGGAGCTCATTAAATGTGTGTTCTCTCCTCCCCTATCTCCTATGCCAAACCTCTCCTCCATATTGTGCTTCAATTTGTTCTGCTTTTGTTGGGAAATGGAATGTCATCTCTTTACAATTCCACAAAATAAACCTCATTAGCAAGCATCTTCAAAAGAAAAGGGACACGTACTTTCTAAATACGCTCCTCCTCCATTCATCGCCTCATCCTGAATAGATTTATTCTACTGTTTTTAATGTTCCTCATCTCCCCATCACTGTATTTAATAAAGGCAATTAATATCTTTGACGTTCTCATGTTTCTTGCATAGTAAATCAAATTATTCCCTGAGGGCAATCAATGTTTATGTTTACCTCCTTTTCCACAGGCCCGGTACTGTTAACTTCACAATTTCAGCTTTAAAAGAGGTAAAAAAAACAAACAAAAAAAACCTGTGAGATAAAATACAGCATCACTACAATAACAGTCAGCCTGAAGTTAAACTCGCAGTCATTTGCTTAGTTTTGGGGCAGCTGTGGCTCAGGTGGTGGAGTGGGTCAGTGGATCAATCCCCAGCATTTCCTACTGATCCTTGAGTTGCCCACAATGCATTCATCAGTGTGTGATTTAGATAAAAAGAGCTTAGCTACAGGAAAGTGCTGTATGAATCTGCGTGTGACTGGGTGTATCACAGAGAGATTAAGAAAGCTCATTGAGTGCTCAAACTGAGTAATGCCAGTCAATTTTTATGAGATATGTCGTTAGTGCTGAGGTTTAGGGCAGATCAATTTCCCAACTTCAATCGTTTTCTCAAAAAACTCAAAAGGCATAATCTAGATTTTAATATGCAATAACTACCATGTGTTTAGTACAGTACATTTCTGTGCATCTATAAGAATGGATCTCCGACAAAGTATGACTCCTACAATGGTAGTAACAATGAGTAAATTAAGTGTACAGGATGTAGCAAAGGATACATATTCTCATTGGCTTTAGTGAAAAACTAATTAACGGTAAGTGTCCTTGGTTTAAGGTGCTTGTATAGCACTAATGAATTAATGATCAATACATCATTGTTAAATTAATTGTGATAACTGACATAATTAGCATAAACAAATTGGGTCTCTCAGCCTTTGTCCACCCCAAATGGTGTTAGTGGTGCAAGTGTTCCACGAAATGAAAACATATCATGTATACCCTGTAGCTTCCTGTCACAACGAAAGAATCTGCTAATTGTTCTTGTTATCTTTCCAGGGGGAGGCTGTCGTCTTGGTGATAGTCTTGTTCATATAATTATAGTGAAGCCTGAAAATGAACGAGGTAATTAGTAATGTAAAATGATATCAGTTAGACCTTGTGACATTTAAAATATGTCAGTATTGAAGACTCAAAAACAGCATTATGTAGTTAAGAGATGAGCCATTTCAAATAGGAAACGGGGGGGATAAACCAACACCCCCATCAGATTTAGGTTTAAAAAAACGTAAAATGCTCTATGGAAACAGCCGAAGGAGCACTCACAGCATCAAATGAAATTCCTGCAGAGAATACAGGGGGTGTTTAATCAAGAAAATCCTTTTTTTACATTTTAATTTATTCTGGGGTAATTAATTTTGTAATAAAAATTAATAATTAATTGTTGGATCAAAGCAGAGACTTTGCATGCATGTTAGTAATCAATAACAATTTACACCAAGACCAAGCCAAAGATTATATAAACTGTTTCAATCCATTTCTATGTGTCCTTTGATTATGTAGGACAAAACTAGTGGTAATACTTCTAATGACCATCACATTTAAATTGGTAAATTACATTTTGTAACATTTACTAATAATGCTAATAAACATTTTACATTTGTTATATTTCTAATTGTAAAAAAACAAAAAAAACAAAAAAATACATTCATGAATTTTACTGTATATTGTTTTTATGTATTATGTTACAGTTGAGAAGAGACTAAAATAATAACATTCTGATTATATCAGCTTATAGCACATAATATACACTGTATGATTATGATTATGAACACAATATACAATATGTTAATGACTAACAACTTTTATTGTCATATACTGCTGCTTAGTCAAAGCCACTGGTGGTTCGTTATTTATTTACATAGTTATTTATTATTTTACCCTAAACCACAATCGTCCTAAGCCTAACAAAGTAGGTTTGGGGCTCAAACCATCCAGATAATAGTTTGCAAACCAATTATTCACCAATCTGTAACCATTAATAATCATTTCATTGTTTTTACTGTAATTTCCTAGCCATTATATATTCTAAATTGTAATACATGTTAAAGGAAACGTGAAATTTCACGTTCCACAAATATGCACTCATTGTGCTATCATATTGAGCTCATCGTGATTTTTGCTCTCTTTTACCTCATTACCTCATTGTTCCATCATATTCCAGAGCTGCAAATACGATAACGATCGTTTTAAAATGTGCTGTAGAATAAACAAAGCTATTGCAGTAGAAGAATATGGTAACAACTCGATTTCACTGTGCTCTGCAGTATGCTGACAAAACTGGTGCAGCCATATTCCCTTTGTGATGTATGGTGAACATGCATGAACTTGCTCTAAGACCTGCTTTCACTCTACTAAACCGCTCAGTGCTATCCTTGGGAGACTGTGTGTGTTGTTCCATCATCATACTTTAGCTGACAAAGAGGAATGCCTTGAAGATTTTTTGCCTGTCCATAAACAAAGGAAAGGAAGACAGAGAGCACAAAACCCATTTTCCCCATTCTCTCTGTGCAATTACACAGATAAAGCTTGGAGAATTGGATTTTTTTTCCCTTTGAAATGCAGACTGAAATGGTGTTAAAGCAAAGCAAAGAGATTGAGAGGAACGTCTTATTGTTGCTATTTCTTCTGGGGTTTTTTTTGTTTGTTTGTTTGTTTTAAACAAAGCTTTGTGTGTGACCACTGAAAAGTAACATGAGTATATAAGAAAAAAAAGCGGAAAAACATATTCTGTTTATCAAGTTTAAAAATATATATTTATATATATAGTTCTCAAGTGCCTTTCATCACCTACGAAACTACACACGTTTAGCCCCGGTGTTTTCGTGTTTTCAGTGTTTGAGCGCAATATTTTGTCAGGAGAATTGTCACAGTAGAACCACAGATATTCTCTGTGGTTCTACTGTGTTTGAATGCCCAATTAGACAAGTGAATTGAGGACAGAGACATCCCCTAACCCCCTCTAAAGTCCGATATTTACAACCATTATTCTTCCCGCTAGCACCAAGCTGCTTCGATATCTACCCCCTGCAGGCAAGAATTGTTCAAATAAAGAAAAGGAACCCTGAAAACACATACATTTTGAACACAGCAGCATGCACATTAACAACACAGATGGATCGTTATTCCCCAGAGATGTTTAAAATGTGTTGATTTGACAATGAAAAGATGCCTTCTGCTTCATTTAAGAAAAAAAAAATCAATTGGGTGTCTGTAATTTTGAATATGCAAATTGAACCATTGTTGCTGTATGCCTCTGTGCTGGGCAGCTGTCTTTGGATGTTTAGTTGGAAGCATATTATTAGAATCAAGTACAGTTTGGTATCACTTCAGTGCACAATCAGTAGCTGTATTGCTTGCAGAAGAGTTCATCTGACAGCTTCAGGACTGATTAGATTGCAACACCTTAGTATTTTATGACTGAAAGTTGGTCGTTAATATGTATTCTGCTGTTTTCTTTCCCCCCAAAATAAAAATGTGTCTCCTTCTATATTGTAGAGAAATTGCCAATTATCAGTAGACTGTTCAGATGAGGTCACGTGATGATTGGAGCAACCATGATGTCATCACACGTTTGTGTTCTGACAGGTATCGATGGATGTCATGGTGTTACATGTCTTCACTCATACATACTGTATATTTAGTAGGAAATCTCAAACGCTTTTGATTTCCATGTGTTTCTGTTTAACACAGAACAGAGTGTGTGTGTGCAATAGTGACTTAAATGCAGCTAATTAAGCCTACTTTGTTAAGCAGCAGCCATCTCTAAGCACCAGTTCTGCACTGTTAAAAACACTAATTTTAGAAAACTGCTACATCTTCTGACAAAATGGCCATAAACACAAATTCAAGACAACAGCTGTGCTTTGGTTTCAGCTATATTTACACTGATCACTCTGTGAGAAAATTCTCATGCACCGAGGGGAGACATGCAAACACGGGCAGGGCTGGATGAAAGAAACATGCAATGTAAATCATTTGTAAACTATGGGAACATGAATGGCATCGTCTAATTCTGTATCTCGCTCGGTAATATATCAATCTAACCTCCTTGGCTGGCACTTCACAGTAGACATACTGTATACATGCAATGCATGCAATGGATAATGAATACACAATTATACAGTGTTAAAAGCTACACTCAAAGCACACAATTAAATCTAGTGGTTTCTGAAATCACTATTTACAACATAGACAGCATTGACAACATTATGAAATGGCCACAAAATATATTCAACATAAAATGTGTAAAAAACTTTCATCCTTACACTTAAGGTGGCAAATTTTAAGATCAACTTGCTAGCTGTCTTGCGCTTATGAAATAGTTCACTACGTTATTAACTTCGTAACCCAGGAAAGGTATGTATTTACCATTCCTCTATACATCTTCATCTACAGACTGCCTTAGGATTATTCTTTTTTTTTGGTGGACTATGCATACTGCAATGGACAAAACTGGAAAAAAGGGTAAGGTCTGTGAATAAATCATGCCTTCCCCCCAAAAAAGCTTGGGCCGCTTTTTGATCTTTTGACTCCTCACAGCCATCAGTGGGCCCAGGGACTCACCCTGACTTCTGATGTGTCTTACACAAAAAAAAAAATTGCTGTATCCTCAAGAGCACTCCAAGCTCTGGGACACGACACTGGCAAAATCAAAGTGTTTCCTCCAGTGCCAATCTTAATGTGTGTTCATGGTGGCACTTGAAAGAGTCTAGCCATGGTCACGCAACAGTCTATCCTCTGCCGTCCATTGTTAATATCCTAGATCCAAGAAGTGTGTGTTACTTTTTGATTGCTGACATTCTTTAAGCAGACCAAAGACATCTAATTCACATGCTGTAAAACATTTTGTGGAACTGCTGAGCGCCTTCCTTTGAAGGCCTTTATTAAAAGCGGATTCACAGAGATGGAGCATTTAAAAAGTCAAAGTAGCAAAAGGTGCCTCCATCACATAAGCTCATAATTTTGTGGGTAAAAGTCACCCACATTGTGGGTTTTTTTTTGTTGTTTTTTTAATTTTCAGTCAGTCAGCTTAGTGTAAACGAGGGACTGAAAGCAAAAAAAACACAGATGGTTGAAGCGATGAGCAGTTATTGTTTCTGATATGATTCTTGTTGGTCTTTGATGTTGGAGTTAGGTCATATAGAGGTAGTGATTGGTGAAAGATGTTGGTGTTATTGCCCTGCTCCTGTAAAGGCAACATCTGCTGAATGAGGAGGATCACCTTTTAAAGCAAACAGATAAGCTACGAAATGTGCTCTCAGACTTTTATTTCAACCACCGTCCACTCTTATTTGGCCAGCATATTTACACATGAAGCTCAGGATGAAGAGATTTATTTTTCTCTGTTAATCACATATGGCTGGACAAAAAAAACACAAAAAAACCCCACACACCTGGTAACACAACCAAAGTGGATTTTGGAGCCATTTTTGTGAGATTTGTGTGAAAGAAAATGGATCGTTAACAAGAATATCAAACCAGAACTGTGCTACATGCCCACAAAAACAAAGGAATCCTCAAGAAAACCTATGAATATGCAGAAGTCCTATTCAAAAAGCCACTGGGATACTCAGAGTGGTTATAATTTAGATGGATTTGAGCTGGCGTGTGTTTATGGCCACCCTCCAACAACACTAAAGGGACAGGCCAAGAATGACACTGGGATAGTTATTTCCTGCTAGTGCCAATGTTTTCTGGAAGATTTTACAGTGCTGCTGTTACCTTTGAGGTCCAGGTTGCGCGCTCCATTGGAGTGCTGAGTAACGGTGCGTGAGTCAATCTTGAGTGTGTGTACATTGTTGGCATCCCGGGACACCACCACATTGTGCCACTGGTTGTCGTTGAGTGGTTTGTCTGAGTTGCCCTTCATCAGTGACGGGCCATTGCCGAGATCAAAGACGTAATGGATGTACCTTCGAAGAAAGACGTCAGGATTAGGACTGTGTTCCTAATTCTTGTAACTCAACAGCGGTACATGAATTAAACAAACTTATTTGTTTCAGGCACCTTTTAATTCCAGGAAACTTGAATTTTATATAATATCTTCCTTGAAGGACTTTTTTCCTAAATTTTCTCCAAGTTGCTGTGAGAAAATTTTTTTTTAGTAATATATTAACAGTTTATGTAACTGTACTTGGGAACCGGGATTTGTCTGGGGGGGAGGGGTTGTTGTTTTTTTCCTGGCTGGTTAAACATGAAAATATAGATACCTACTTTGTCTAAAACTCTCTGTTTGCCCACAGGCAGATGAGGTGGCACAGTTCCCTCCTTCACACAAATATGGCTGTCCTTTGTGTTGCAGGTTAACGCTATTGTGCTCATTTCATTCAAGGTATGCGATTGTTTTTTTTTTCCCTACCTTGATTCCAATTCCTTTATGTAGCCTCTTGTCTTTTCGGGGCAGAAGCAGCTCAGGCTTTTGTGTTATAACTATGCCGAATACAGAGCACAAGGGAAGAGAGAAACACTACCTAAAGCCTCTTTTGGAGACCCTAATTATAAGCAGCTTTTAGGTTGATGCGATTCACAAGTCGCATCAACCCCACTTTATTTTGGGGTTGTGATGGCTTTTTCAAGTCATTGTAGAGAAAAAAAAAACTGAGAAAAAACAGGTTTCTCTACTTCCTGTTCACCAGCCACTAACAAGCTACACCATGCGCAGCGTTCAGCTGAGCTTTTAAGATGACTGATTATGATTACTCACAAACATACTCTAAACTAAGTTACACCAAGCCCACTCTGATTCATAGCAGCATTAAATGACTCACTGATCTGTGGGGTAAAATATATGTGCTTATGTGCTCTAAGTAAAAACAAGGCCTGGTGGACAGAAATCTGCAGAGCGCTGGGGAAAAAGCAACATCATCTTTTTTTAGGCATAGCATACAATAATATAACATAAAAAACATAAAATGATTCAGACGAGTTAACAAAAAAACAAAAAAAACAAAACAAGTAAAACTCACCCCTTTACCAGTTCCACGACTATAAAGTCGCTCCCGTCTCCGGAGTTGAAGAGCATCAGGCCATCAGGCGTGGTGGTTTTAAACTGAAAGAACAGGTGCATGGAGGCGTACGCTTGTAACGTCGCTAATGCTAAGTAGCTGCCTTTTGTTCGAAATGTCACCGGATCCGCAATGATGTGGCGCATGCCGAAGCGGGCATTCAGTTCGCAGAAAGAGATGTCCCCATTTTTACACTGGTCTAGATATGGCACACTATTGAAGGTCAGGCCCTGCAGATGGCCAATGAAGTTTGAGGGTACCACGGATATGAAGCGGCGCTCAGTCATGATGCCCGTCTCAATGTTGTGGAACTCAAGACGTGTGTGGGCACCAGTCATCTGGCCTAAAAATGGTGGATAACAAAGACAAAAAAACATTAGCAGATGGTAGTACATTTTATTATTATTAGCTTTTATTATTTTATTTTATGATTATTATATTTTATTATTATTATTATTTCAGTATAGTATACAGTTATGTTGCTGACCTGCTCTACACAATACAGTTGTGTTTCAGGACAGATAAGGAGTAATGGTCTTGGTAAACCGCCGATTAATATCCTTTCCCTGCTAAAACCCAGACGAGCCTGCAAGGAATCTCTTGGCATTATTCCCTTTTTTCATTCCCATGCACTAGTTTGTGAATAGTTTCAGTGTTCACAGGGCTGATTTTCGCTAATGGTCTCGACATGCCCACTCTTTTTTTTTTTCTCTTCATCTACCACACACCCTCAAACTCACCTTTTCGCTCAGCCTTTGCCCTCCCATCCTTTCGCTTGAGGCCACAATGTTATGAGTGCCTCTGATGCCACCTTGTATTTGACCTTTCATCCTTCTCTTGGATGCAAGCAGAACCAATTTCTTTGAACTTTGTTCATTGGCTTGCTCACTCATGGTAAGTAAAATAGAAATCCCCCCCAAAAGCTCTGTCTGCATTCAGCCTCAAATATGTATGTATCTTTTTGCTTTTTATACATTTTTATGGCTTTGCCACTAAGGTACCTGGCATTTAAAGGCTTTGAAAATTAGAAATAGCGTAAGTCACTGTGGGATGCTTGGAAGGTTGTTATGGAGGTTGGGAATTGGGCACAAACCATCTTAAATTTAGCATTATTTGCCAATAAATGCTTGCCAGCTGAATTGCCATTATCTCTAAATGTGAGTTCAACAATAAAAATGTCTCATTCATTTTAATTATAATTTGTCACCTTTATGTCTCAAATAAAATGTTTTAATGACAACTAGCAAAACAGCTGCTCTGAGCCTGTGGGTACATACATTATCAGTAGAACACGTGGGGAGAGTGCAGCACCACGCTCATTTACAGCATCTCACACCAAATGAATCCTCGGTGTCCTAAACACAACTAACCTTCCACTGTGACATTGTCCACAGACAGCTGTAGGCTCTTGCCTCTCCGCACCACCTTCACCATGTGCCACTCGTTATCGTTCAGCTTCTGCCCCGCGAACAGTGTCTCGGGTCCTTTGCCTGTTGTAGGGGGAGTTGAAAATCACAAAACAGCACAGCAGAAATGATGTGTGCGCCTACCAACCCCCCACCCCAACACCTTCCTTCCACCTCCACCTCCCAGCCACCCCCTCAACACAGACACACACACACACGGGTCCCACACTGTAGGTGACAGGGTTGGTAGAGAAAACCTGCATGTTTGCGAAACACTCACATTCACACCATTGATTTTCTCACTATGCTAGGCATGAAAGGAGCTGAATATCTAGCCTGACACACGCTGAGTTGCAGACATTATATGAAGGTATGTCCTGCTTTCACAAAGCATCTTGTGTCTCAGTTCAACACACAGAAGACTCTCCTGATGTGTTGCATAAGTGGAGGAGACCAGGTGGTTTAACTGCTCACCCCAAAAACCTCTCTCCACCACTCTTCTCCCTAATTCTCTCTTTCCATTGCTCTACTCCCAGTTCTCATCCTCTCAGTTCTCCTCTGTTGTTTTTTTTTCAGCTCTACCACTAAAGGAGACACAGATTTGTGGAATGGCATATGGTTTTGCTGAGATGCTCTACAGAGAAATATTTACATAAGAATGTTTTCAAAGTTGGGAGAGGGCTATTTATAGGCTGCCAATGACAGAGCTTGATTTCCTAAACATCAGAAAAAACTGCTGGCGTGAGGTACCGGCAGCAGAAAAACAGTGTGGGTTTTGATTCAGATAGCAGTCATGAATGCAGCAATGATCTGCTGATTTTATTCTTCGCTAAAAGTCAAGGTAGGAGCAGGTTCTGCAGAAGAGCAGTGCCAAATTTTGTGGACTGAATACAGATGAATAAGAGTATAAGCTATGACAAAAAAAGTAAAATCCTTATATCACATGGATTCAGACTCTAAATGAAGGTCTAGCTGTAGTGGGACTGGGCTGATCAATATAATCAATGATCAGAGAGAAGGAAGAGGAGTTTTTGTCAACAACAATATAATGATGGGAAACTTCCACCTCAGTGGCAGCAGGACACACTTAAATAGTATAAAGCCAAAAGACACCAATCACTTCCATTAAGCCACCCTCACTATTATCCATGCTTTTAGGCAGCTCCGAAGTAGAGTGAGGGCCATCGGGGCTGGTCAATAGAGACACGATGACATCAAAAGATTCTGGCTTTCTTACACCATTAGCACTCATGATTTGTTTATTTTGAGTCTAATATTTGCTGTCCCGCGCCAATTCCAGGGTCACTGCCTGGTTTCTGACTAGTTAGCCGGCTGGAGCTGGAGTGTGCAGCTGCTCGAGTGGATGATGTAGCACAGCCTGGTGAAATATGACTCCCTTTCCCAGTTGTGTGTGAAATTATTTAGTCTAGAGGAAAAAAAAGAATGCACCATCAATTGATGGCCCCACTTGGCAAGAACACACACTGCCCACTGGAGAACTGTTTTCCCATTTACCCCTGTCCCTTTTTCATTATATTGTTTCTTTCATTATTTTCTTTTCCCCTTTGGCTACATAAAATGTGACAGAAACACTTTTGATCCCTCATATGTGAAAGGAAGAGGCTGCTATACTGATGCAAAGAGAGCAAGTGCGGAGGAAAGTTGCTAGTAGAGAAATTAAAGCTGATACAAAGATATGCAGGAGTGCAGAGATAAAATGTGAAAATGGATGACAGTGAAAAAAGAAAAAAGAACCCTACAAAAACCTAAGGAAAAAAAAAGTGCAACAGAGCTGCAGTAGAGCCAGCTGGCTGATGTAAGAGTGTAAAAGTTAGAAAAGTACAACATAAATGAATGGGAACAGCTACAGCTTCAGAATGGAGTCCATGTAATATTTATTTTCTCTGGCTTCTACAGGCCACAGGAGAGCCAGGTCCACTGCTACCCACACAGCAAGAGTCATTTGGCTATAATACCTCTAACAATGGGGGACAAAAAAAGTATGCTCCTCTGGCCGGGCTAGCCGAGCAACGAAAAGCTCTGGGCAGAAGGTGGTAAAAGCGCAGTCAGGGACCCGTTAGGCTGTATGGTCAAAGTGGGAAATAATGACAACACTGGAGGGAAAGCACAGATAAGGTGCAGATGCAAGTCCCACTGTCAAAGGTTAAACACTAGTTTTGCTGAATTTTGTCTCCACAAATATGATTTTAAAATGAAAATGCTTTCAGTTAAAGCAGTTTAATACCTATGTGGGCAGTAGGAAAAGAGTAAATGACTTTTCTTAAATAAGCCTGTAACCAGTGATTGTCTGATTTTGTGCTACACACAGCATGAATCCCCAAAATGGAGAGCACTGTGAACAGAGCTGGTAACCCTTGCTGAGAAGTTGGAGATGTGTAGATTGTTGTCTGTAGCTCTAAAGGCTCACTGCTGCTGCCCTTCCTTGTCCCATTACCATGTACAATTTTTCAAACTTATCCAATGTTAATAAAACACGTTTTTAATAAACAATTACAGTAAGTGTCAAGTTCAATGACATTTTTTTTGACTACTTTGTAATAAAACGTCAACTTGTGTTTTCTTCTTAAAGTATTGCTCCTTTTAGTGTAAAGCTGCAGCACTAGGGAATGCTTGAAATGTCACCATCACCAGGTTTAATTACTGTAAATATCTAGATATGTATATAATCGTGCTACTTCATTACGTGCTAGTGACTTAACTGACATTTGTTTCATTTAATTTAAATTTTAAATAAAACTTGAAAGAATTTAATGTCCTGATCCTAAAGCCATAGGTGATCACTGGAGAACACTGACTGCCTCAAACCGCATTTGAGGACGTTGGTGGTAATATTGCTCGCAGTTAAATTAAGTGAATCCTTACTTCACTGTCCAGGTAACAAGGCAAACAAGAAAGCTAAGGACTTGCAGTATGGGGTGAAATGAGCCACTAAGCGGTAATGTAACCACTCTCAGAGAGAAGTACTCCTTGGTGAAAAAACAAGGAGGGGAAGAGGGCTCGTTAATGAAGAAGCTGACAATTATTAAATGAAATTAATTCTCATTCTGCCACTTGTGCCTTCTTACTCTGTCTTGATCAGCAGGGCAAAGGGCTGTGATCATATAAACAGAAGCTCCTTCTGACTCTCCCATTCCTTTGTTCCCAAACGCTGCCATCCTGTCACGTTTCTTTACACCTTCCAAATGCATCACAGAGGCACTAAAAAGATGTCATAGATTTCTTTTCCAGTGTAAAAATAGCTAAGATTGTGGACTACTTTCATTGACTGTGTCAGCTCACCATAAGTGAGAGGTGTGATGTTTGTGGGCTGTTGCATAATTACCAGCAGTCATCCACCACTGGTTGCTGTTTTCTCTCTGTAAACAACCTTGATTAATGCAATCGGATCAATGAAATACAGGTCCTCAGCCAATGGCTGCAGGTTGTTGCCATCAGCCTCTATACAGGCTGCGAGGCTGCTGGGGCAGCAGCAAGTACTTGAACGCAGTTGTATAATTATTTTGTCTAAACTCTGATCGCGACAACTTATGAGAGAATAGCTTATCATCAGTCAGTGAGCAATGATGACAACAGTTCTATCACGACAATCAAGAAATAAAAGATGAAAAATGTTTGTTTTGTCTTACTTCACTGCAAAAGTAGCAGAGATCCAGATATCTCTTAGACCACTGATAATGTGTGTAGTTAGAAGAAGAATCTGACAGTTTGAATATCTCACCATGCCTAATGACTTTTCTTATCCCTGTTCATATTTGTCACAGACACCACGACTCCAAGCCCCTTTATTAAACATAGTATGTTTCACTTAGATTCTTTTGCATTTTGCATGACATCAGAGCTTTGTGTGGTCCTGTTAACATCTCACTGTCACATAGAATTAGCTCCAAATGATAATGGCTATATAGTACACCAAGCAAGCTTTCTGGCATGATTATTAAGTCTACCAGTGCACCAAAGTCTGGCCAGAGGGACCAAAGCCAGCCTGAGATTTGCTGTGCAAATGTGGTTGCCAAAACGACAACGCCACAGCACACCATCACGGGGCCACAGGCAGTCTCTAGTAAGTTTGCTGCTGGTGTAACAGTGGACGACTACAAAAGCAGCAATGAGTCATGCAGTCGTACAGAGAAGCAAACCACTGGGGCCGTTTATTGGGGTTGCTCGAGCATATGCAGTTAGGGTGTTGAGATTGCAGGGGTCAGGGGCAACTGCAGGGTGCGTCTGCAAGTTAAAGGGTCAAATTTGTCTAGGGGCAACTGACTGTGATGATGTGTCTGATCTAACAAGACAGTTTATACCCCAATCTACTCAGTCACACTGGTGCTCAGATTAAAGAAAAAAAATGTTAAAATGCCACAGGATTCACATCAAACGTAACAAAACATTTATATTCCAGCATCAGTGTAGCACGGAAAAGTCCCCAATCAGCTATCACATAACAAAATAAATGTAAATGCATTATAAGATAATGCTGTTCCATGATTAAAAAAAAAGAAAAAAAAAGTGGTGTAATCTCATCACTCAACCAACCAACCAGGCCAGCCTGAGCTACTATCTTGGTTGAGCTCCAAAAGAGTAAATCTCCATGAATCATAGCATTTTATGATGCTTGACAGAATGTGCTGTCTTTAACTATGGGATACAGAGGTGAATACCAGCCTAAGCTCTTGTGATTTGAATTCCCTGGAAGAAAGCACAACCCTGAGTAGCTACTGCTCTGGACTTTCGAGGTCATGAGCTTCTGCAAAGCCATGCACAAATTTATGCATCCACATACACGCACACACTTGCAAGCACTCATGGGAAAAGGGTAAATCTAACAGTGGACTACAGTCTAATTAAAATAAGCTCAAGAAAGAACCTCACTCCTGTTTGTTTCATTTCTTGGCTCAGCAGCCCCACTCTGAGGGGGGAAAAAAACGGGAGAATGCTGATTTTGTGTCACTGAACTGACAGAGCCAGAGGAAGGGAGACTCAGAGGGGCTTGTGCAGTCGGGAGCGAATGGAAAATGAGAAGATCGTGGATACCAAATGACTGAAATTGATTTTTCATGCAAAGTGGCATAGAAAAACAGAGCCAGAGAAACAAATGTTGACCAGGGGGAATTGTAATGCTTGGCTTCTCCACAAATTCATATGGTAAAGAGGGGCACTGAAAAATCTGCTTAGCAAGACAGACAGGTGCTGTAATCATATATATATATATGTGTGTGTGTGTGTGTGTGTGTGTGTGTGTGTGTGTGTGTGTGTGTAAGACTTCTTTATGTTCATGATTAGCATTTCACTAACAGGTGATAGACCTCAGGCAACCCCCCTTTGTGCATCCATCTGGTAAAGCACATTGTGCGCTCAACACACTCCACTGTTCACACTCACACACACACAATATGCAAAGAATTGAGAAAGGGAATATGGAGTTTTAATGTACGTAAAAAGGATATACATCTTCCTCTTTTAAAATGAACTAAGGGCCATTATTAAGCAGGAGTAGCTACCCATGTTTGCTGCCCCATACCAAGTATAACACAATCTAAGAGATAGAAATCAGACAGTTAAAAAAAATAGCCAAATAGTGATGGCAAGCCATGATAACACAGTAAATGTGATAATTCAACCAATAAAACAGTCCCTGAGCAAAGTTGACTTTTTAAAAAAATTTCAGGAATAAGAAAATACGAATTGGAGCGGGCAATGAAAATACAAAGCTGGTATGCGTACAACTCAGATTTTGCCCCCAACAGTGCAGAGACTAGATTTATGGAGGACTAGTTAAAGGCTGACAGCCTATAGCTATTTTATGCACAGGGGAACTTTACAGTGCTTTGAAAATGTAAAAAGAAATTACACCTTGGAAACCGAGGATTTTTTTTTTTAAAGATATGTATAAATGAGGTACTAGGCAAATTAAATTATTAAGGAAGGGTTGGGCAAAGCGGATGATATATTAAATGTCTTCCTATCAATACACAAACAAGAAAGCAAGCATAAAATAACATCAAGACTTTTCAGAGGCCTCCAACAGTCCTCAAAAGCAAATATCCAACTTATTAAAAATAAATGGGAGCGAGAAGGTGGAACAGGTAAAACAGAAAGGATAAACAAAATGTAAAAATCACAACAGAAAAGTACCCTCATACACAGCTGGAGGAAAAATGGGTAGGAAAAATGGGTAAAAAAAAGGGGGCGGGGGGGGGGTTCAATGCTCCTGGCCGAAAAATGCACCAATCCAGCAAAGATACCGGTGCAGGCCTTTCATGTTTGGGTAAGTGTAGGTAAGCTTTGGGACTGTACGGGCCGGGCAAACCCACACTTATTCCACATGGAGCTTAAGTGGATATGTCCACACAGGGCCCACAGCAGTTTTTGCCCATTGGGTTCCCTACATTGGTTTTTATATGCAAGTCTGCTATGAGTTGGCCACAGGATACCCATGTGGGAAACACAGCAGTTTTGCCCTTTTAGGACCCTAACAGGGAACGCTGTGGTTAACCCACTGTGGGTTGCCCATAGTAAACCTAGATGGGGCTCCACTGGCCTCTTTGTGAGTTAGCCCATGCAGGCCCAGAAGCAGTTTTACCCTGAGAGGCCCCCATCACAGTTTTTTTGTTGTTGTTTTTTTTGGCAAAATGGGTTTGCCAATAAAAACCCATACTGGAACTACAAAGGGCAGTCCACCCTGTGTAGGAACACCTACTTGGGCCCTGCGTGGGATAACTAAGTTTTCCAGGCCCACACAGCTTACTGACAACCTATCCACTTGGTTCCTGCACAAGCATGTTTGTAACTGTGACTACTGAAGAAGATGAAACCACAGAACATTTATTTTAATGCACTGATAGAAATGTGAGGCTAAGAGAAGGTGATTGATGGAAACCTGAAGAAAATAAACGTGAACTGGATCTTGTTGATAAACTGCAAAAGAACTCAAGAAGCAAAAGACACATTCCATTCCATTTTGTGTGACAGACTATCTTATTTGAAAGGATTTGAGTTTTCCTTTGTGTGTGTTTGAGGGCAAGTGGCTCTATTTAAAAAACAAAAAAAGGGGGGCTCTATAGTGAAGTGGTATACATGTTTGACTATCGTCAAGGAATTGTCAGGAATGAAGGGTTTAAACATCTGTCAAGTCACCTATCTGGTTAAGTGGATAAAAGTTACTTTTTCTGTTCCAAGCAATGTTCTGATGCACACTACATTCAATTGGTGGAAGTAATGTACCATGTTGCACATGTGGGCCCTGCAATATGGGGGTAGGGGAGTCCACACCTAGTATATAGGTATACTGTGGTTTTGATGCCATTCTCTGCTTAGTGTGGGGAGCCCATACTATGGACTGTCCCACTGGGATCCACATAGACCCAAAGTGTGGGGCCCAGATATGCCCTACATATCATGCCGGTACTGAGGCTTCACAGTGGACCGTCCATTGCAGGGCGTGTGGGTCTGCCTACAGTGCCCAAACACAGGTCCCAAGGGGGGGGATGTTTGCAGGTAATGTGTAGGAACAAATTGTTGAAGGTTATATGTATTATCTGTAGCCAAATAGACAGATAATAGATAATTTTGTTGTTGCTGTTGCTTTTTGGACTAACATTTAAATGCAGAACTTTACAAAGAGCAATTTATTTCAGACCTGATATTTTGGGGTTTTTTTTACTCTCAGACAAGAACTTGAACATTGCTGTAACACCACAGCTGTTAAACCAAACTGGACCAAAATAGAGTACGAGTATAAAAAAGTGATCACTGAAAATGAATTTCCTTTTCTATACAAAACTGAGAGCTTATTAAATAAACAATAAACAAAAACCAGATGATGCTCAGTGTTGCTCTTGTAATCACCACCTATTGATCGGCAATGTCCCTTCCATGCTTTCCAAAAGAATAATAAAAAAGAAAAAGGCAAAGCAAAATGACCAGACAATATAAAAGTGCAATATAAACCGATAATGCCTTTAGAAATATTTGGTTTAGCCAGTGCAGGAATAGCAATCAATCAATATACTTGATCAGCAGAGATGGGCAGTAACGCGTTACAAGTAACACACATGTGCAACTGGGATCCACGTGGACCCAAAGCGCGGGGCATAGTAACACGTGGTAACGCATAGTAAAGTAAGGGATTACTATTGCAAAAAAAGTAATTAGATTACTGTTATTTTCCCGTAAGCATGCTGCGTTACTGCGTTACTAAACCGTGATTTTGTTTGTGAGAGTGTCTCATGACAATGACGTATAAGCGTGCGACATCCGTGGCAGCAACAGACACTTGTGTAGATCAACAATGGATAATATGGAGCGCGGGAGACAGTACGACCATGCAGAGTTTAAAACTTGGAAGTACCGACATTACTTTGAGTTTGATTCCGTAACAAGTGACAAAAACATCAGCGCCCGCTGTACACTCTGCGTGGGAAGAAAACTTCTTTCTACAGCAAAAAATTAAACTTCAAATCTGAGCGAGCACCTAGCACGCTGCCACGGGAATGTGACATTCACAGAGAAAGCCCCGGATCCCCCCACTGACACGACCGCTGCTTCACCGGGCAAACCTCCACCGGCCCCACTCCTGCTAAACAGGTGACAACAGATTTAGTGCTGCTGAAGCTTTGATTTTATTTATCTTTTGCTGTGTTTTACTTGCATCTGTTTGAAAGAGAGTGTAAACACAGAAAATGATTTTATTTTATATGCTGGAATATGCAGAAAATAGGTTTAAATGTTAAACACATTTCTTCCATTCAGAGAATGTTGATATAATTTAATTTTTGCTTGATGCAATGTGCATAAACTTAAAAGATTAAAAGTAATAAAAACAAGTTTTAAAAAGAGACTTTTTCATTTGATTCAGTTTTATATGATGAAATATGCAGAAAAAAATAGAACTGGGCTGAAAGGTCTAATGCTTTATAACGTATTCAGGTTGTGTATCATGTTTTTAAAAAGTAACTAAGTAATAAGTAACTAATTACTTTTGAAAATAAGTAATCAGTAAAGTAACAGGATTACTGATTACTTCTCCAAGAAAGTAAGTAATTACTATTTTCAAGTAACTCGACCAACACTGGTTATGACACTGGCAGATGTTGTGTGGTCCAGGAGTCATGAAGTGGTGTTACACTGGTTAGAGAAAATGTTAGACTGGACAGCTGTGGCCCTAAAGTCACAAACATGTGTCTCATGTAGGTGTTAGATTAATTTGATAAATGAAATATAAATAAAGACATTTTCTCTAGTAAATATTAAAGACTTGTAAAGAAGTTAAATTTGCTGCTGCTTCATGAGTCAAAATGATTTTAACCTGAGCGTGCTAATAACTAAAAGCTTTGCCACGATGCCGACGATCACCGTTTTGCTTTTTACATTTTTTTCCCCCAGTCAGGGAGAGAAAAATAGCTACGCGGAGCATTTAAAATGAAGTGGAAACAGAGTGGGACAGAGAATAATGATGCCACGCTGTGAATCTGACGTTAAACTCGTGATGCGCGACGTGCCTCTGCAGACAAACTGAGGCCTGACGCTGCATAATGCAAAACACCTTCACTGGTTGCTTTTTATTACCTGGAGATTTGCGGTTCCCCTCCTCCTCGTGCAGGGCACCACCTCAAATTCACACAGTGCGATCCAGCTGCAGCTGATCAGGACTTCCTGTTGGTGGAGGTGATTTTCCTGAGTTTGATTGCTCCAGCTGGGCAAAGATTTGGTTCAGTGACCCTTCATCTGCGACAGTGTCACAGCTATCGTCAAGGTGTGATTCAGAACCGATGCTGAACACAAATAGAGCTACATTCAATCAGGAAGACACTTCATTCTCCTCCGAACACCTCATTATGTTTCCCCTCTGCTTCTACATTTGGTCCATTTTCACGTGTCCAGTCGAGGTAATAATCAGGTGACATTAGGCCCTTAAAAGCTGGAGAGTCTCATTTCCTGTGTTAAGAGAGCTGGAGACTTCGCTCAGCATTGCAGGGAAGAAAATACAGGAAATGTGTAAAATGAAAACGTTCACAGGCTGCATTTGCATGAGATCATTGTGTGTTTTTATTAAGACATGTATAAGAAACACGTATTAGGACAAGGACATGCTTTTGTTTTATGTAGAAATGCTCTTCTTCTGCTTTTCCATAGGTTTTTTTCTTACTCTTGGCTCTTTATGATGTCATATTGGGGGAGTTCTCAAATACAACATCAATAATAATAATAATAACCATTTTCATGATCTCTATAGCACCTTTCTAAACCAGAATTATAAGCAAATAGCTACCCATGTGAGCTCAGGAGGTTTCACCTATGCTAAGTGGAGTTGCATTTTGCATAACATTAAAATACTTTCTTGTTATACTGTAGCGGACAACAATATTTAAATATTGTAGTCTGCCCTCGAGCCACAGACTGTCCGAGAAGTTCCTGCTTCAGTCTCTGCATTTCACCCGTACAGCTGATGGATCCAGCTTGCTAACCAAGCTAGCTAGGATTAGTTTATAACTTGGCACTCAGTTCAGTTGATTCATTTTATTGTCCCTTCTGGGAAACTTGGCTGACAGACAGGCTATGCTGTCTCTCACCCCAACCGGTCATGGCAGATGGCCGCCCCCCCCGAGCCTGGTTCTGCCGGAGGTTTCTTCCTGTTAAAAGGGAGTTTTTCCTTCCCACTGTCGCCAAAGTTCTTGCTTATAGAGGGTCATATGATTGTTGGGTTTTTCTCTGTATGTATTATTGTAAGGTCTACCTTACAATATAAAGCACCATGTTGTTGTGATTTGACGCTGTATAAATAAAACTGAATTGAATAAAATCACAAGATCTAATCCCCCAGTACAAAATCACTACAATTTGTAAAAATAAATAAATAAATTAAAAAAAAATGCAGTCACACAGGGTAAAATAAAGATACCACAAACTGATTTAAAAATGCTATTGCACAAGCAGTGAGGTCACACCATGATGTGATGGGGACAACCACCATCTTTTATGTACAGTCTCTGTGCTGAGCTAAAGCACAGCAGGTCTTTCAGAGCTTGTTAAATTAAGAAACGTTGACGCTTGAGCCAAAACACTAAAACAAAGCATAAAAACCCCAAACCATTAGCTCCATTGTTTTTTATTAGATCTATTTTAGCTGAATTACTTTAATAATCTTGTAAATTCAATATTGTGTTTTTAAAATTATATCAAAACTGCTTTTCAACTATTATTATCACCATGTGGATTGATTGTGGACTACAGCAATAGTAAAAAGAGGGAGAGAGTCCAGCGGTGGGTATAAAACCATGCTGGTTGTTAAAATCTGTCAGGGGGTCCATTATTAATTTCCCTTCAGGGATGATATTTTATGTGCACCTTGCTTCTCTCGATTGATTGCTTCGCTTCTTACCAGAGGCCTTGGGCTACAACAAGTCTGGACTACCCTTTACCGTTTTATCACTGCATAGCATTAAGGCAGCACACACAATCAGAGAGCCCAGCCTGGGTTAGAAATGATATCAGCTACCTGCTTGTATCCGAGTGTATTCATGCTTCGTATAGTTAGAGGTCTGAGGCAGCAGTGAAATGAAAAGCCAGACCCCAGAGGATTACATTTGGGAGAATATGCTTGTCGCGCTTTGTGCAGGATCGTCATTGCTGGGGCCTCACCTTCATGTAAAGAGAAAGCATCTGTACAGGAACACTTGTAGCTTCTCTAAAATGAGCCAGCTGGCTCCCGAGACATCGATTAGAGATAAATTTGACCTGTGGGAGGCCGTGCCTGAGCTCGGCTCGGTTCGCCGTTTGATCCCAGCAGCGCTCCGGACCAATATAAATCTCTTTCATCACATGACCTCAAAGCCACAGATCAAAGGTACCAGCAGCTAAGTGTAACAACCAATCATGGCCTTGGTTCATCAGATATCTGAGCACACAGCGCCCAGCTGAAGGGGAGCGATTCGGTACCTCGAGAATCTGTTGTAGTATTTGAGCGTGCAGAAAACTATGGAAACCTCAGAAAGCCTCCAGTGATCAAAGACACGCTGACGAACAACGCTAAGCTTTCCAACACAGGTAAAACAAAACATTAAAAGCACGCTCAGCAATGATTAAAAGTCCTGATCTGATCAAGAGATTCAGAATTATAAATGAAAGGTGGGAGAGAAGCTTCATGCAGGAATACGTAGACAGAGCAAACTGTGAGGGAGGATTCGCACAGCAACGTTACCGATGGTAGAGCGGATCTTTGCTGGCAAGATCAGTTATCGCTGATATGACCATCATCACAAGGCTAAATAAATGGGAAGTGAGAGCGCTGAAGCCTGAAAAAGCATGCACGTGAATCCATAACATAGTAGTTGGATACCGAGTACTCAACCTACACTGATATAATCTTTGACTTCCAGAACAGCATTGAATCTGTGCTGTCCTGGGTCTGTGACCAGCACAGATTGCAACAACTACAAAATGTCTGCTTTTAATTTTATTTGTTTATCATATCTCAGGAACAATACACATAAACATTGCAGTGTTTAAATAAAATACAACTGATGCAATACAACATGCACAGGACGACTAACCACAGCCAGAAGTCCTGCAGACGCTGATGCTGGTTTAAATTTAGACATCATAAAGCCTGTCATTTTTCAGCCCTGTTGGTTTCCACTCATTTCAAACATGACTCCATAATTACAATCCTGAAACCTGCAGCATCAAGAAAAATTCCACATATTCCTATGCAGATAGCTGTTCATGGGATTACTGCTAACTGGTTGTAAATACCTATAAAAGTATCCCATCTTTGCCGCTGTAGTGATTTAGCAATCATAGTTTCTGTAAAACATGTCACTCACGGGATTTAAGTGCAACAGAGTCAACGAGGTACAACCGTCAGCAGAACATCAGCCGGAGACTGAACAAAGGTGTCTTTCAGGTGAATCCCAGCACCTGTGTGGCGCCACCAATCGGATAGCTGTGTTTTAGATGACACCAAACAGCATGTGCTAGCCTGAGTGTTCATACATGCAGTCCACACGCGTCCACTCTGAGGAAAAAAAAAAAAAACAAAAAAAAAAAAAAAAAGTGTCACCAC
>VVHJ01015536.1:7061-21258 GCA_015107715.1 Tylochromis polylepis | reverse complement strand
CTGGGAGGAGATCCCTCAGGAGACCATCTGCCACCTCATCAGGAGCATGGCCAGGCGTTGTAGGGAGGTCATACAGGCACGTGGAGGCCACACACACTACTGAGCCTCATTTTGACTTGTTTTAAGGACATTACATCAAAGTTGGATCAGCCTGTAGTGTGTTTTTCCACTTTAATTTTGAGTGTGATGCCAAATCCAGACCTCCATGGGTTGCTACATTTGATTTCCATTGATAATTTTTGTGTGATTTTTGTTGTCAGCACATTCAACTATGTAAAGAACAAAGTATTTAATAAGAATATTTCATTCATTCAGATCTGGGATGTCTTATTTTCGTGTTGTCTTTATTTTTTTTGAGCAGTGTATTTATTCATCACTACCCAACTTCTCTATGGTATTATATTTGTGGAGACTGATGAGCTCTGTGTATCTAAACACCAGCTGCATTTTTCTGTAATAATTCAATCGTATATCCCTCTGATGCCAAATGTATCATTTGATGCATGAGTTTTTGAGACCTCTACATCATCAGTGTGATTCTTTCTTTAAACCCTTACCGCTTTGTTTTTAAGATAAATTGTGAGCAACAAATCGGACAAGCTATAGCATACTGATATTTAAGTTCGGTTGTAATTTATCAGAAGGTTCAATAAGCACTCTTAAAAAAAATTAATTAATTAAAAAAGCAACTCAAGTATCTGAACACATTATTGAAGAAGCTCATGAAGTTACACTTTGCTAGTATGTGTATGGAAAAAATCCCAGAAGATCAGCAGTTTCTAAAATACTCGCACCAGCCTGTCTGGCACTCACATCCAAAGTCACTTAAATCACCTTTCTTCTCCATTATGTCAGTTTGAACTTCAGCAAACTGACTTGACCACATCTACATGCCTAAATGCATTGAGTTGTTGCTACAACTCGCTGATAAGAGATTTACCAGATTCCAAACAGGTGTATCTAATAAATTGGCTATTAAATCTATATGGAAAATCATGTGAATCAAGCAGTCACCAAATCTTTACCCAACTGAACATATATCAAAACAAAAGGAGGTGATATCTTTTAGAAGATGATCAATATCACAGTCACTTAAAATTTTACACATATACATTTTCCCAACTGCTCTCAAAATATACATGAAACAACAGATTTTAAGCTCTCGTAACATCTTACAGTAAATTTATACTAAAATAAATTGCTCGGTATATACCGCAGCTGTAAGGCTTACGAAGAGCGAGCTTTGCTTTGCGCATATTGTTTTTGTTTGATATTGATTTTATTTGCATGCAACCTTCAAGCTCACATTCCTCTGAAATCATCACTTTATTTGATAAGCAGTGTATCAACTGTATCCCAGCCTCTAAATCCTGATGATACGGTAAACAGTAACGAGGAAAGACCTTTAATCATCCTCCTTCCATCGTTAAAAAAGATGCTAAAACCAGGGAAAACAAACTTTGAAACAGGAATTGTATACTTGGGAAAGACTGTTTTCTGACTGCAATTGGTGCCTTTGTATGTTAGTGTCAGTGTATTGCAATGTCATAAAGTCAGTTAAATTTAATTCACTTTTATTTATATAGCACCAAATCACAACAACAGTCATCTCAAGGCACTTTATATTGTAGGATAAAGACTCTACAATAATACAGAGATACCCCAACAATCAGACGACCACCAATGAATAAGCACTTGGCGACAGTGGGAGGAAAAAACTCCCTTTTAACAGGAAGAAACCACCGGTAAAACCAGGCTCAGGGAGGGGTGGCCATCTATTGCATCATATATACACATACATACATATATATGTACATATATTTATATTTAAATTATATTCCTCCTACCTTTTATAGTATATATTTTCTTCTATTTTTGCATACTTTTATTGTTGTTAGGTATACCGTTTATTTATTTTATTCTTGCCCTGTCTACTTTGCTGCTGTAACAATGTGAATTTCTCATCTCTGGGACTAACAAAGGCTATCTAGTCTTATCTGCTGCACCCATTTGGGGGTGAGGGGAGGACGACATCTGTCACTCTTGGTGAAATGGTTTCAGTGTGTGTCTATTTATCATTAATTACATAATTTAAAATGAGTTTAAATCAGAGAAGTAAGTAATATTCTCAGTTTACCTTTGTTTTGCTACATAATATTGTAGCAAAAACATTTCAAATAATTTTGAAATGTTCATTATTGGTTTAAATGAAACGTCATCAAAAACTATTTTTTTTGCAACAAAAGTTGTATTTTTTATAAATATTAAAAAGTGAAATATTGAATATAAATAATATGTTATGGTGAATAAAGCACAAGTAAAGTGGAGAGGATGAAGGGCCACCAACAATTATATATATATATATATATATATATATATATATATATATATATAATATCTCCTGTGATGTACCGCACAAGAAAATTGGATGAATGGCCTGCAACAATTACAACACAGTTATTTTTTATCCAAAAATAGCAATGATCCCTCAGAGTGACACAGAGTTTCTCCCTGTGCCTTTACTGGTAATAACTAATAGCAAACATAGCTTTAAAAAAAGTAGCTTTATGCCACAAATACAATCACAGAGACAACATGATCTCTTTATTTATATAGCATTAATACAGGGCTTACAAAGTGCAGGATTTATTAATGCAGGATTATTCAGAGTTTTGAGTGTCACGTGACAAACAGTTATCAAACCCTGTATACCAGGGTCTTCAAACACAAGGCCCAGGGGCCAGAATGGGCCGCCAGAGACTCCAATCTGGCCCAAAGGACGGCTTTGAAAACTGTGAAGAAGGACATAAATTTGAGAGTTTTAACTGTATTTTTACAAGTTTTACAGCTTTTCCTGTCGATAAAGAGCTCCCCCATAGCCAGTCACACTACACCAAAGTAAACATGTAATAGATTACTAGAGACTTTATAGTTATGGACTATTAAATAGTTATCTACTAAGGCATTTGTAATTTTAGTCAGCAATAAAAACAAAAAACAAAAAATAACTTTGTCCTTTATAATTACAGGACAGTCTACGCAATGAGCAAAATTACAGAACTTTACCTGTAATTTCACACATTCATTTCTTAGAGTTTAAGCAGCATTTCTTTATCATGCAGAAAACCCGAGGAGCATTGTTGACACTGCACTTCTTTCTCCTACCTTCAAATATCTCCGGGAATAAGTCCGGTTCTTCACACTGACAGAAAGACGACTTTTACTGGCGGAGCTTCGCGTGGCCCGCGGTGTAAAATGAGCTCGACACCCCCACCGCCGCCCCCGGTAATCCTCCACCAGTGTCGGAGCTGCAGGTTTTGCGTGTGTTGGAGAGGAGGCTGTTTCCCTGCGATGCTGCCTCGCTTTTTAGCGGGTCATATTCAAACGCAAAGTGACGTGTCTTCCAGTTTGCGCCAATGCCAGCGGAGGGGGGCGTCTCCAACTATTTTGTTACAAACACGAATCCGGAGTAAGGAGTCTTTTTACTGGGTATGTAACGGCTGCTTAAACTAAATAATATCAAGAGTGTCGCTGCGATAAGAAGCGTGTGATTGTTACGAAGGATCTGGGGGCGGTTTGGTGTCAGTGGTGGCTTTAAAAAAAACAAAAAAACATTCTTATTATTTTGTGCGCGTAAATGAATTGCGAGGCTCTTGTTTCGCGAGTAAACGGCAGCAGAATAGCCAGCTTCATAAGGTGTTGGCTGCTTGAATGTGCGGGATGGCATTATGTCGGCCAGTAAACAGCCTCCCGGGGCTGTGTGGACACCATCTGAGGCATCCCCGCTGTCTGCGAGTCGAAGCATTTTTGTCTGCAGCGTTGTGTGAGCGTGTAATGGATCGGCAGGGGGAAGGACGGAGGGGAGGGGACGGGGTGTAGTTGTTGTGGTGAGACAGGTTAGACATTTTTACTCCCGACTAGTGAAGTAAACAAAGAATGGGGGCCGCTAAACGCGCGGTGGTCCTGTCTGAGTGACCCGAGAGAGGGAGAGGAAGGGAAAGCGGAGAATGGCGTGGCTCCGGTGTTGCCACACAGCTCCGCCGTAGTTCCCGTTTCGTTTGACTTTGGCATTGTTTATTAAGGGCGACCGGATCGGCTCTTTCTGCCCGTAAAAGCCGCCGTGCTGGCCGCAAAGGCCCCACTGAATCTCCCAGTCCGCCGGTACTCGCGTAAAACAAACCGCGAGTGAGCGGACGCTCCGTGTTTTAGTGCCGCGAACCCTTTTGTTTGTGGAGTCCGCAGCCAGCGTCGACCGAGTGCACGGTGCAGAGGGGCTGGCTGGTCCTGCTAGCTGTGCGCCTCGGTGCTGGGGCTGTCTCCGCGTTTCATCCACACGGGAACTTAAAGGGGAGCACTTTAATGTTGCGCTTTTGATGTGTCTGTGTTCGGTTTGGAGCATTCGTGGAGATGGGTGTAATTATAAAGGGGGGAGGAAACCAAGTCGGGATAGTGAAGCTGTGCGTGCGTGCGTGCGTGTGTGTGTGTGTGTACTGCAGCCGACGGTCGCAGCTGAATCCTCTGCCTGGGCTGGAAGGAGGAATCCCGGGCTGCTGTTGCAGCTCCGCCTGTCGTGGGCGAGGGTTTATTTCGGAAGTTCCACCTTTTTAGGGGATTTGTAATAAGGGAACCGTGCAGCGATTGGCTGCAGTGCAACCCCCCGTCCCCCTCCGTCCCCTTACTTAATAAATCTGTGGGAGGGGCACAAGCCGTAACGGCATACGCCCGCCCACAAAAGTCACGTGCTGCAAAACTCCAGGAAGTAGTTAATTGTTTTTCGAGATCTGAATGCATCTATTGGTTGGGTAGATGGATAGATTACTTTATGAATGTTAATTGGGTAATGCAGTATTGCAAACAGCAGGGCAGACAAAAAAAATAATAATACATAGATGCAAGAACTAATTTAAAATAGAAACCAGAAAGTTAGACTGAAAATTCTAAATATTTATTTATTTCTGTTTTATATTATGGTGGATCCTACCCACACAGTATTTTTAAATGGATACTTGCTGGACATTGGCAGCCACTGCAGCAGAAAATTCATTATTTTTTATTTTTTGTAAAACAATTCCCTGAAACAATTTTTTGGGAACTTGCAACATCTTAAACTGTAAACCTACTCACACACAATACTGCCAAAGGAACCCTTCATCTAAACGTTATATTTTACATTGAAATGCTGTAGATTATATTGCATGTAGAAAAGCTGCTATTTGGTATGACGTCTATGCCTTGTGCGCGCTGTGAACTAAACTTGAGTCGTGGAAGAGCAACTTTTTTTTCAACCATAGAGCCCCCAATCATTCCATGAATATATCCATTAAGTCAACAAAAACAAAGAAATATTAATAATCACACTTGTGCTTTATTTATTAAGTAGCTATTATTAATTGAACATCAACCAGTTGTGCATTAAACTACATTGAATATATGTGAACATGTTGCTGTTGTTATGGGGTTAAAAGAACAAGACTTACAATTTAAGCCAGTGGTGTCAATCTCATTTTACACTGAAGGCCACATACAGTAGACTTTGATCGTAAGTGGGCGGGACGAGTGGAGGGAAAAAATATGATTAATGTGTAAAGTTACAGAAAAGGGTCTGGCAGTTCATTGCCCAGACTGTCCTGTAATTATAAAATACAAGTTTTCATGAATTCACAGAAAATTTATTTGTACCCCCGTGGATTCATTGTAAGAGAATCCAAACAAAGAAAATAACAAAACACAGAACTGTTATAGTACAAAGTGGAAAAACAGGAATTTTTGTGTAATTTAACTATTTATCTATTAGTTAATTACTTTGGCATAGTAGTAATGGAACTGGGGGTGGGGGTATAGTTAGTAAACCTGTGAAACATATGAAAATACAGTTAAAAGTTCAAAATCTATGCATTCCTTCACAAAACTGTCCAGTGGGCCAGATGGGAGTCTTGGTTGGGCCGATCCTGGTCTTATGTTTGACACCCCTGATTTAACCAATACACAGTAATCACCAGTGGAGCTACATTGTTATTAAAAATGCAGCAACTGCCATTTCTGTGTCTCAGTGGTAATATTAATGTTCAAATTCATATTCAAAGCAAGAGGAGGAAAAAACCTCTCAAAGGCTCTTTAAACTTTTCCCTGGTCAGTAGCATGCTTATTCCACTTGATAAAACCTATGTGGGGTCTTCTCTAACACCTCCCTGACCGTGTTGTACTTTGATAATGGACAGGCTGTGCTTTCGAGGTTCGTCTCTAAACGTGGTGCTATTATGTTTTCCCCATGTATACTGCAGCTGAGCCTCTCCGCTCTGTGCTGGCATTATTGTCGCGCTTCAAGTCAAAAAGGGCGTGCTTGGTAACTGCCCGAGAAATCTTTGATTGACAGTTCAATTTCACAACCCAGTTTGTCGCCCCACCCATGTCCGGGTTCCTCGAACAGGCTGACCAATAGCTCCTAGAAGGAGGCGGTACTCCCGGGGTGAAAACCCCGCCCATCTACAGCTAACCGAACGGAGATTGTTTTCCTTTCTGGGGGAGATTCTCACTTTGTAGCTGGAATTGTTTATTTCAAGTAATACGTCATCGATAAGTTGCTTTTCGCACATATATTGAGTTGCTGTTTTCTCCAGTCAGTGGTGTAGCCGTTCACCAAAAGCCAACGGATTATCGTACCATCATCACCGAACTTCTGCTTGCTATTTGGGAGAGAGGGGGTGAGTTCATCTGAATTCATTCAGCAAGCTAGCGGGGGCAAGCTAACTGCCTCCGGTCAGAAGACGTTTTAACTAAATTGCGTAGATGATCGATGTTTCTTTGTATGCCGCTTTCTCATAAGTCGATCTAAAGCCATCACTGTGGCAAATCGATAGCAAATATTCACCGTTTCAGCGAGAGCCAACTAGATCGCTAATGGCTTAGCTGCATGTGCTTCCCTCCTAGCCCCGGACAGCGATCGGTGTCAGGCTACTCATGTTGTTTACATTAGCTAGCAGCTAGCTGGCAGCCCACAGCTCCCGTCGACAGAACAAGTTCCCAGCAAAGTTAATTAAAATAAACAGTATACATTCATTTTAGCCTGACCGTTCAGCAGGGTGCCTTGCGTGCGAGTTGCTCTTGGCTCTTACCTGCTGGAAAATGGAGTGTAAACGCGCTGAACTCCTGCGCCACGCTCTAAATGGCGGGCGTGGGGAAAGCGTCGTGCCGTAACTTGAGGTCGCTGCTTGTGTTGCTAGGCCTGTAAACGGGACGGGAGAACCGCGGTTGTGGGGCTGTTAGCGTGTAATAGACACAACCGCGTTTGCATATGGGAGGACTGTAACGTTACTACACTGCGCTTCTATCTGTAAATACCGCAGGCTGGCTTTCTTTGGCCGTGCGGAACGACTCTTTTGCTGGCACGGTGGAGCTCAGCTGCTGGTGGGAGCAGTGAGGAAGCGTCAGAAGTAGCAGCAGCGCACGGGCACTCGAGTTTATCATTGTGTTACTTTAGCTCGACACACGCGTGTAGAATTTTATTAGCCGCCTGACTTTAGCGCTTTTATATTTTTTTAAGGACGCCATTCCTTCAAGTGACCGAGAGTTGCCGTCGTCTTGAGGAAGTTGTGAATGGCAGACGGACTCCCACGTTCCCACAGCACCTGTTTGTCGGTGACGTAGGCTGTGTGTCTCATTGGCTGCTCAGAGCGCGAGTCGTACATTCAGTTCATGTTAACGTTGTCAACCATGTAACACGTAGAGACACGGGACAGATAAGACAAGCCAAAAGTTGCTATAGATATAGTTTAACCAGTATTTTTGTTAGCGGAGTAGCCAGAAATAACAGAAAAACACACAATGCACTTTGGCTCAACTAAACGTGTCTCAGGTAGTGCCTGTGTGTAGCTAAGGGGAGAGGAGGGGGCTATACATTAAATCATATTCATCGATTCATTATTGTGGCTATTACTTTAATGTAGCAGCTGATTTAATTACCTGTATACTGCCTTATTATTATAGCTAAAGCTACCCATGTATATTATGTATACATTTGAAAACCTGCAAAATAATAAGAAACTAGAACTCTGACGAAAATTAAAGTTCAGTATTTCCATCCAAAATACACTGAATTAGAAGCTGAAAACAGCAAAACATACAAGTACCTAAATAAAGTGCAAGTACACTGAGCAGTATTAGAAAGTAGTGAATTACCTATGATTAAACTAGTATGGTACATACATTTTGTAGCTACATCAGCTACATTATTTGTGATTCAAGTCCTTTTTTTTTTAGTCAGTTTTTATGTAAACTGCTGGAGTGGCGAACACCTTTCTTTCATTTTTTAACCATACTCCCGTACAGTTGAGCCCCCTTTTTTTTTTCAACTATCTGATAAAACCAAATCCAGATTTGTTTACACTGTTAATATGATTTCTTGTAGTTTGTCCTCAAGTGGTTTTGACAGGTTCAGATCTCAGGGGTCTTCCAAGTAGGTGGATTGTCTTCTCCCCTTTGAAAAATACTGGCTAAAGTGTGTTATGTTTTTAATCTAAATATGGACAGAGATATTTGTAAAACTAACTTAAGGAAGAAAAAAAACCTCCAGCTTTTCTTGAATTCTTCAAGCGTGCATATGGCTGATCAGCTGCTGAGGAAGCTCCACATTCATGCATAAAACTTTGATATAGTTTCTAATGAGGAAACAATGCTGTCAAACTAGTCAAATCACGTGTTAATGAATCAATATGGTCCCATTTTATTGACCTTGATTAACGTAGAGGCTTCTTTTTGGTGCTGAAAGCATCAGACATTTCAATAAATCTACATACTGTGAACATGGTTATGTAATCATTTTCTGCCACAGCCAAACAAGAAAAGTGGTTCTCTGGCACTGTGTGTGTGTGTGTCCATAAATTCACAGTACAAGCAAAATAATATATTCCCACAAATTCTTGAATGAAATTGTAAGTCTGATGTAATAGATTGTGATAACTTCTCAGAGGTCTGCCAGTTTGAAATGGGCTCCATATGTCGCTGTGTATTTGCAGGTCTCGCAGCTCTCCCGAGTATGCGTACATAATGAAGCGGCGTCTGGAGGATCAGGAAACGGTTTTTGCGTCCCCGCAGCGGCGCCTCGGTGGCAACGCGGAGGCTTTCCAGCATCGTGTCCTGGCCCCTGCTCCAGCTCCAGCTGTGTACGAGGCCGTGTCTGACAACATGCAGCCCACAGCAGGTGTCCAGTACTCCGTCCCACAAGGATATCAGGTACGCCATGTTGGCCCACTTAAGATTTATGTGATCGTTTTGTTTGAAGAGTTATAATTTAGTGAGAACATAGCAACTTTTCTTTACTAAGCACTCACAACTCATGCTCCAGCCTTCCCCACCTGTCAGCTGTGCACATTCTGTCTACGTGTCTCACATTATATCACCTTGAGGGGACTGTTGTTGTGATTTGGCACTATATAAATAAAACTGAATCTAATATTAAGGCACTATGTGGCATTTCCACATGGTACTATTTGCTGTACTTTTATTAAAACCTCTCTGCTTTCCCAGGTTCCCACGGTGGCCCAGAACAGTGGTGGGCATGGGCACACTCCAAGCCCAGCTGTCCATGGGGGCTCCCACCACCACAGCCCAGCAGTGCAGTCCCACGGACCCTCGGTCATGTCAGGGCACGGCCACACGGCTGCTCCTCAGGCCTCCGCACAGGGCCAGCAGCAGTTCCAGAGGCTCAAGGTTTGCAAATCTAATTTTACTTTTACAGATGAAAATGCTAAAGAGGTTTGTGGAAAGTAACAAAGCTACATTATTAGAACTTCTCTGGAAATGAGTATATTTTTTAAGCCATTTGCTGTTTAGTTTGTTGGGTTTTTTGGTAGTTTAAACACAGCTTTTATTTAAATTTGCACCATGATCGTGAAAACAAATAAGATCCATTCATAGTGATGGTTCATTATGCCTTACATTGAAACATTTAAAATGTGCGGTAATAGAGAAAATCTGCCTTTTTAGGCAGATCACACATCAGTTGTGAAATTCAATTAAAAATAACCTGGCTTATAGCTGAAGCAGATACCAGTGTTTTACAAAAAAAAAAAAAATCAGGGCCAATATAACTGACTTTCCTCTCTCTCTCTCCCCCTAAGGTGGAAGACGCTTTGTCTTACTTGGATCAAGTGAAGCTGCAGTTTGGCAACCAGCCACAGGTCTACAACGACTTTTTAGACATAATGAAAGAGTTCAAATCTCAAAGGTGAGGCCACAGTTTTGATTAAAGGTTGAGCCCTCAAAAGTTGATCGACTTTCTAAAGCAAATTTTAAATTTAATCGTGTTACCTACAGGAGCAGAAGAATAAATAAATAATTAATTTCAGGAAAGTTTTAATCCAAGTTTTTCCTTGAATCTGATACCAGGTTTAAATGAATAAGTTGTAGTCATTACTTCTTCTTTTTTTTTCCTTTTACGTGTAAGACAACATACGGAGTTGTCGGTATTTATTAGTGTACAATTAAAGTGAGCGGTTAAATACAGTGAAAATAAGTATTGGGGTTATTTATCTAATTTATTTACATTAGTTTTTCGGTTCATAGTGAGTGGCAGCTGCTACATACCGAAGCCAATAACCTCACCGACGATCGTTCGGTTTTCCTCGTTGCCAAAGCACTGGAGGGAAATTATTATTTAACGAGCTGAGGACGACGCCTTATATTAGCACAGTTATAATAAAAAGCTTCGCGACACGTTAAATCACAGCAACGACATTCTTGCTTCCAGCTTATAAATTGCGTCTCTGAGCGAAAACATTGAGACGGAAAGTGACCGAGCGAGCTCGAGTAAGCAGCAGCAGCGGCGGTGTCAGCGGATCTTGTTAGTCATGTCACTTGAGTTTGGAAACGGTTTGCAGTTAAGTAGAATAATAGCAACGAAAACTTTTGCAAACATACAAACACAAGGTAATGGTTTTTCAGGCGTGAAATGCCTACAAGTTTCTGCTGCTTTGCTTTGCTTAGCTTAGGATAGCTTAGTTTAGCTCGAGTTAGCTTGCTTCATGCTAGGTTGGCACTTTCGCTAGCGGCTGCTGTCGCGTAGCGAAGTAAACAACAACACAGATGTGTTGTGTAGACGAAATGATTCACAGCACCGCCATGGACCTAGACATTAAACCTTTTTAACCAGTCGTCTATTTTCCTTTCCCCCCCTTCTCCATAAACTTACTGTACAGCACTTTGGTCCTGTGCTGGCTATTTTAAAGTGCTTTATAAATAAATTTAGGTTGGACAAAACGAGCTAGCATTTTTTTCTTTTTCTTTTTTTTTTCAAAAGCAACTGGGGTATGCAACAAGTCTTTTACAGTTAGCAGCTACAGAGATGCATTTACACGGAGTAATTTAAAGTCCTATGAGTACACACTGCTCTTGGTGCCTCAGATGTTGCCAGGTTTTATATGTAGTTGAAATACCTCCCCAGGTATAACTGAATTTTTACATTCTTTCTGCGTTTGCTTTCCAGTATTGACACTCCCGGAGTGATCAGCAGAGTGTCACAACTCTTCAAAGGTCATCCTGACCTCATCATGGGCTTCAACACTTTCTTGCCACCGGGCTACAAGATCGAGGTCCAGACTAACGACCTAGTCAATGTGACGACACCGGGTCAGATCCACCACATCACCCCACATGGCATTTCAGTCCAGAACATCCCCATAACAGGAGCTACTACCCAACATCAGCCTCCGCTTCCCTCGGCTGCAACCACCACTGCTCCACCCCTTCTAACACAGCCCACGCCCGCAAAGAATAGCAAGGTGAGAATAAAATGTGGTGGGGTAGAAACTGAATATTGTTTGGGGGTTTGAATTGTTTTATTGTGAAGCATGTGTTTCAGTACACTTAAAATCTTTCCTGCTTCAGCCTCTTCAGCCCCAGGCGTTAACACCAAGCAGCCAGAGCAATCCGTCCATCCCTGCCTACACCTCTCCCCGCTCCCCACCCATGCAGCTCCACCCACCACTCAGCGGGACCCCCACCGGCCCACCCATGCAGAACAACCAGCCAGTGGAATTCAACCACGCCATCAACTACGTCAACAAGATCAAAAACCGCTTCCAGGGCCAGCCCGACATTTACAAAGCCTTCCTGGAGATCCTCCATACTTACCAGGCCAGTGTCTCAAAATGAAAGCCAAAGTGAAGCTCCAAAGCATTTCTGAGCTTAAAATTTGAATTTACATTAAAATTAGGCAGTGGGTAGCTTTTAAAGAGAACCTTTTTATACTGATTTCCACCTCTGATTTAGTTGTAGCTGTGTACTGTTACTGGGGGCAGTGTCAAAATGTATGGAAAAGCTACCGCTGTTTGTTTGTTCTGCTCTTGGTCCTTTAGCATAGCTTCTGCTACAGACTACATAGAAGCCGCCACACTTCTGGCTGACAGAGAAAAATGAAACTTTGGACTTGTTTAATATCTACCAATGTAATGACATATATGACAGGGAAAAAAATATAAAAAAAAGCCTAATAGAGTGACTTTTAATAACTCTGTGTTCCTCCACCCACAGAAGGAGCAGCGTAATGCCAAGGAGGCTGGAGGAAACTACACACCAGCTCTGACTGAACAGGAGGTTTATGCTCAGGTGGCCAGGCTCTTCAAGAATCAGGAGGATCTGCTCTCTGAGTTTGGGCAGTTTCTCCCTGATGCCAACAGTTCAGTGGTGAGCAAAATCGATATATTTAATATATCATATTCTACTCATGAGTTCAGATTTATTAGAGACACTTTAAATACAAAGGTAAAGTTTATTCATTAAAATCAGCCTCTCAGAATAATGTCCCCGTCTCCTTTGTACTCTGTGATCTGTCATATTCATGCACTCTTGTCTCAATCAGTGTTTTGTATTCTTCATAGCTATTAAATAAGACCACTGCTGAGAAGGCCGAGTCTGTACGAAACGACCACGGTGGCACTGCCAAAAAGCTTCAGCTCAACAACAAGCAGAGGCCCAATCAGAACGGCTGCCAGATCCGTCGCCATCCCACGCCAGGGGCCACACCCCCCGTCAAGGTACATGAAGTCTCATACTGCTGAGCCCTATTTGGTTTTATTTCCATGTTTTATGTGAGGTGTTTGAAAGTTGTTTTGTTTTTATTTTTTAATTATTGTACCTATGTCTGAATGCTGTTTTGGGAACGCTGCAGAAGAAGCCGAAGTTGCTGAATTTGAAAGATTCCTCAGTGGCAGAGGCCAGCAAGCATGGAGTCAGCACAGAATCTTTGTTCTTTGAGAAGGTGAGTTTGTATTTTGTTTTTTAGTTTAAATAAGAGGAAAAGGAAACGAAAATGTGGATCATCTTCCTCCATCCCACCCTGTCCCTAGCTTCCTCTTTTATCACACAAACCTCTGCATGTCCTCCTTCACTACATCCATGAATCTTCTCTGTGGTCTTCCTCTTTTCCTCCTGCATGTTGACTCCATATTCTCCATCTTTTGTTCCAATATATCTACTATCCCTCCTGCACTCCTCTGTCTAAACAATGTTTAACATAATCACAGAGCAGCTTAACTTTATTTGCTAATCACAGTTTATCCAAAGAACACAGGGTATGTGTTAGTGGTTCTTTTTGTTCTCAAAAACTTGAATTATGCCACAAGACTTAAGCAGATTTTTATATTTTAGGTGCGCAAAGCCTTGCGAAGTGCAGAGGCCTACGACAACTTCTTGCGATGTCTGGTCATCTTTAACCAGGAAGTGATTTCCAGAGCTGAACTGGTGCAGCTGGTGCTGCCGTTTTTAGGGTGAGTAACTCAGTCTTGGATCACATGAAATAAAACTTTTGCAGTAAATTTTGTAGATTTATTTATTTTATTTTTTTGGTTGGTTGGTTGTTTATATCTTTCTGTTAAACAGAAAATTCCCTGAGCTATTCAACTGGTTCAAAAACTTCCTGGGGTATCGTGAAATGTCCCACATTGAAACATACCCCAAGGAGCGGGCTACCGAGGGCATCGCCATGGAGATTGATTATGCTTCCTGTAAGAGACTAGGCTCCAGTTACAGAGCCCTGCCTAAAAGCTACCAGCAGCCCAAGTGTACAGGCAGAACTCCACTTTGTAAAGAGGTGAGAGATGAGTGGACATTCAGGCGGTCATAAAGCTACTGTGTTGTTCTTTAACAGCAGTTGTCCTTTATGTAAATAAATATTTATTTGTGGTGGATACTGGTGAATATATAT
>VVHJ01015528.1:3994-16659 GCA_015107715.1 Tylochromis polylepis | reverse complement strand
CACCGTCACCCAGCCGCCCTCTTTCCCCAGCTGCTTGGGGTCTGCCGGGGAACAGCTAGCGGGGCCTACACTATCTTCGGCTGCACCAGCTACAGGGGCCTGGCTAGCTACGGGTGAATGAAGGGTGCGAAGCCGAGTCTCCAATTCAGTAATCCTGGCCTCCAGAGCTGCAAATATGCTACATTTGTTACAAGTATCATTACTGCTAAAGGAGGCCGAGGAGTAACTAAACATCTGACACAAAGAGCAGGAAAGTGCAGGAGGGACAGGTGAAGAGGCCATGTTGCTAGCGAGTTGGCTATGAGCTGAGCTAAGCTAAGCTAGCGAAACAGTACAGACAGAGTGAGTGAAAACTTTGGCTATAAATTAGCTGGTGACTACACAGAAAGTGTGCTTCGGATGAAGCACGTGAAGATTATACTATAAAAAAGAATGTATCTGAAAGTTTTTAATTAAATTGCTAAGCAGGTAAGCTACTCAAAAACACCACTGTGTTTGAGCAGGAACAGGAAGTGATACTCTACCGCAGAGAGAGCGAACACCAAGTGACAGCGCCACCATGAGGATCCAGAAAAGAAATCCAATCCCATGAATCCAGAGACTTTTTTTCTTAAGACAACTCCACTGTAGCTTGATTGAAAGGAGCAAGTATACTGAGTGTTTCTTCTATGATTTCATAATCTTGAGCACTAAGTGGAGTTGCATCTATCCAACAAAAATTCTTAATGCTAATAGAAAACCCTTTATTAATGTGGAAATCCTTTCCATGACTATTTTAAATTCATTTAAAGAGTGGTTTTTTGGAGTGTTCAACAAAGTCTAGAGTCTGGTTAACATAAAACTTTAATAGTTATAACAACTTTCACATAGTTGTCACTCCATCCATCCTCTTTATCAGAGCTGAGGGAGGGCTGAAGCCTATCCCAGATGTCTTGCAGGGCTAATAGAGAACCATTTGCACTCACATTCACACTTATGGGTAAATTTAGAATCACCATTTAATCTAACCCTTTGGGGACACAGAGACCCCAGCCAGATGGTGGATTTGAACTCAGGACCTTCTTACTGTAAGGCAACAGTGTTAACCACCAAGCTGTCAATCCATGTGTTTTTTTTAAAAAAAGAAAAAGTAGGAAAGCTATGATTACAAGGATTGATACAGATTTTTTTTTTTTTTGTACTTTTGTCCTTGACAAGTTAAACCACAGTAAATAGCAATTACATACACACGGTGTGTGTATGGTTGTCTGCCTCTTCTAACCCCAGTGATTTTCCTGTGGTTTGAAATCTCATGTGATCTTGTGAATTTCGTGAGTCCAGACAACTAACCACTCTTGCTAGACTGCATCATATCATCTCAACAAGAAAAAAATTAAGCTGTTGAATTTCATGCAGATCCTACATGATTTAATTACATTCACCCCAGAAACATGAAATTATTTTGTGCAAATTACAAGTTAGACTCTTGTAAATGTAACAACCACCCAATTTTAATTTTTTTGAGTGTGAGTTTCAGCACTGTCCTTCCCATCTGAATGCACTTGAGCCAGCTTCTCTTTAGCCATGGTGCTTGATCTGAAATAAGAAACTTTGCTGTGTTTATATCTGTGAGTGTGGATATATGATCACATGACTTTTTGACAATTAAATTTATAGACTGTCCAATGTGAATAGCATTTTAAATTTGTAGTATTCTGGCACATGTTATTATGTTTGGTGCTGCATCTGTCTCAAAGCATCTTACTTCATCAGCTATAGCCCATTCCTTCATTAGGTCCTTCTTGACATGGGCCATATTTTCACCTGTATGGTTTTGTGAGAAGTTTTGCACTCCCAGCACTGATGTATATGGTTCATGGTTTTCATCAGTGTAGTGGCAAGTCACAGCAAGGTATGCCTCCATATTTACAGATGTCCACATATCGGCTGTTAGACTGACAACTGTGCACTTTATTTCTTTCTTGGTTTCCTTTTCCACCTCAAATTTCTGTATCACCATGTCCTCAAGGGCCTAAAATTAAAAACACAAGTAGAGGGTTAGCAAGGTGATTATGCACACTGTACATTCCTTTCACATACCTTCCTGGCTGGCAGAACATATGAGGGCTCTAGGAGGTGAAGCAGCTCTCCGAATGCTTCATCTTCTACATTGCTAAGTGCCTGACAGTCTTTAATGATCATGTTCACCACAGCCTGATCTACCGCTTGCTTTCTAGGAGCTTTAAGTTCAAAATTCCAATTCCATTATCGATATCATTTATTGATTTGATTCCTTATCAATTTTCTTATCTACTTACATTGCGAGTAGATAAGAAAATACAGGAACTGCTTCAAATACAGGAACCAGGCTCTCCAGCATGTTCCCACAAAAGCATGCAGATTCTTAGCCAAACAGTCCCTGGTTAACAACGTGTAAACTGACTAAACCATCCCATGTTTGTTTTCCTCTACCTGACTTATCAATATCAAAATATCAAAATTAATCATAGTGATTTGATAAAGGAGCAGACCAGTCTGTCTATCAAAGAACTGTTTCCGCGAGTGTGTCCAGCTAATGAGCTAGAGACAGCTGACCAGGGATATTTCTTAGAGGAAGGTCTGTTGGTGAGAAAACGGCATCCTTATGGTGACACTGTTGTGGATAATGCTGTTGTTCAGGTTGTAGTTCCCCAAAAATTAGGAATAGCTTAGGAATGATATTCTGGAATCTCATGATTCAAATCAATTAAAGAACACTTATGATTGAGTCCTGCGCTATTTTTATTGGCCTTAAAATGAAAAAGGATATTTCAGTGTATATTCAAACTTGCTATACTTGTCAAATTGTGGGAAAGCCTAATCAATCCATCAATTATGCACCCGTGAGCCCTTTTCCAACAGTTGGCCAGCCGTTTGAATGTCTCATTGACTGTGTGGGACCTGCCTAGGTCTAAAGCAGGTAATGTATATCTGTATAACTCTCAAGCAAGTGTCGTTGCATCTAACATGGGAGATTTGATGGAAGAGGGTGATTCCAAAGGGGTGTGCACCCCTGATTACTGCATCCTCCATGGCCGTCTTAGAAACTCAGTCTCTTAAACATCTGGACCTGTTGTTGGGGTATCTGTCCGCATCTAAGAGAGTGCAGTTAGTCAGTCTCATACACACTCTTTCCTCATTTTCAGACACCCCTTCTCAGACAAGCCTGAGGATAATATTGATTTAGGAGATGCTGAACCTATTTGTCAGCAATTTTATCGTGCGTCACCAAAGAAGCAGCAACATTTAGAATCTGAGCTAAAGTACGTTTGAAAACAACATTGCTTTTCCATCATACTTTAGTTGGGCTGTTCCCTGTGTCCTGGTGAAAAAACCTGAAGTGACATTTTGGCTATGCACAGACTTTAATAGTTACAAAAACTGATTCATTTCCTCTGCCTCATATAGAGGACTGTGCGCACAAAGTGGGCTTTGTTAGCAAATTTGACCTGTTGAAGGGGTATTGGGCTAAACTAAACAGGCTCAAGAAATTGCTTTGTTTATCATACCATCTGGGTTGTACTCATACAAGGACTAATAAATACTCCAGCTACTTTCCAGAGGTTAATGAACACTGCTGTGACAGGACTGTGCCGTTTATCTCAATGATGTTGTAAGTTACAGCAATATTAGGAAAGACTGTCTGGAGCAAATTAGAGCTCTGTTCGACCTCACCATGAAGCTGGCGAAGTGCAAATTTGCAAAGGCCGCAGTGACCTACCTAGGTAAAGTAGTTGGTGAGAGAAATGTTCACTTTATAAGAGACAAAGTTGAGGCTATTGATAATTTTCCTCCCCCTTCTACTAAAAAAGAGCTAATGCAGTTCTTGGATGTTGTAGGTCTCTATAGGCAGTTCTGCAGTATTTTTTTTTTTTATCATAGCTGCACCTCACACAAACCTGCTCAACTCTAAAGTCAAGTTCAAGCGGACCCCTGGCTGTCAAAAGGCCCAAAGGCCATGATGAAATTATCAAATCAATTCAACTACTCGACTATTGAGAAAAAAGCGCTGGCTCTAATCTCTGCTCTCCAGCAATTTGAGGTTTATATCAGGTTTATGTGATATATTTGTTTATAAAAGTTAATATTTTCTTCACAGCTCTGTAATAAATAACTTTACTGTCTCACCGCTTAAAATCAGTTCTGCACCCAGATATAGGAAGACCAGTAGCAAAGTAAAGCCAGAGATGGGGTGAGAACAGCTTAATTCCACTGGAAAGTAAAAAAGAAACAATGCTGATGGTGATGCTTAGCTATGAACAAAGACATTATTTTGCACAATAGTGTCTAAAGATGACAAAATGGGTTACTCTAACTCAGTAAATAACATTTCAAACATTCCACTGAGTAAAGTATGTTTTCCTCCTAGTGGAACTCAGAATCTACAAGAAATCTTAGATTCGTTTTATTTAAACTTCACAAAAAGCATCACATAATCTGGAACTGAGGCAAATTTGCATCACCACTTCATCAGTTTTAACTTTATTTCTCTTCTGTCTCATAAGTCATATTTTGTAGACAATTTTTGCCATTATCATTTCCTCAAGCCAAAATAATAAGTCACAGTAATATTTCTTTTTCTTTTTTACACTGTGTATATTGTAGCTGCACTTTACATATTATCATAGTCACTGAAATAATGTTAAGGTGAAAGCTGCATTACACATTTTTGAGACTTTCTTAACATGCAGTTATATTTTTATATGTATGTTAGTATTCAGATACTGTCCCACACAGCAAGCCATATTATTTGTCAGATAATCCCATTAAAATTCTCCAAAAGGCACCAACACTAGAATGATGGACAGATGCAGTTCAGTGACTCCAGTTAGTCTAGCAGACACAAACTGGTTCCACTTGACTGTGCTGAAACAACTGTCAGCTAAAGTGGCTATCCCTTTAGCTACAACTACAGGTGTTAGGAAGGGGGGAACTATCCATAGAAGCCAAAACATTTTTGTAACGGTCTGCAGCAAAGTTTGGCTTTTTTTTAAGTTTATGGGCACTGACCCACTTTCGAAGCTAGTCTGAAGCGGACATGAGCGGAACTACAGTTTTTAGCACCTCCACATTACATTCATTTTTCTCTCCTGAGGGTTGCCACTTGTTTGACACCTGTGGTTATCGATAGTTTAGGCTACATTAAAATGTAACTAAATCCACTGACGTACTGTTCTGCACAAACGGTTTAAAAGAAGGACAAGCTGTTATTTCAAATCCCGTGCTTTGCGTGTAACGTTACCTACTGACGTAACATCCGGCGGTGCTGTTGGCGGGCAGAGGGTGGTAGTGCGGATTGTTAGCGACGGGGCAGAGGCTATTGTGATTCATTAATAAAGCACGCTGCTAAGCCCGCTGATATTCTTTTGTCGTATCTGCCGTGCCTCCAGCGTGTATACTCGTCTGTAGGACAACGCTAAATCAGTGTTCTCCCTCGGGCCTGCTATCAACCCATACAAGCGCTTCGAAGCTTTTTCCTCAAAGGTAAGGCTCGTGTTCGTTAGCATGTTGAGGCAAAACACGCCAGCCATTTTGCCCTTTATTTGCAGGAGGCAGACCGCCTGGCTGGTCTCCGTGCTCATGTTGTGAATTTCTCATTTCTGGCGAGTCCAGTTCGAGTAAAACCCAACTAGTCCGGAAATGATATTAGCATTCGTCCATTCTTAAGCTAGTGCAGCGCAAGGAGCTCACGTCATGTGCATGCATAACGGACAAACTGCGAGCCGCACTGGTTATTGTTGGCACTTGAAAATAATTTGGAAATTTTGGCTTTGTTTAACGAGTAAAAATTCTTTATTGAATTTGTGTATGTTAAGTCCAGGTTGTCGCAGTGTGCGTTTGTCGGTGGTGGTAGGCTGCAAACTGCATTCATGGTGATACAGGCAACATGGAGGCGGGCGCTTTTCTTCGCTACCAAACCACCAAGCACGAGAAATTTTAAACGGCTTATAATTAAGGATTTCGCGCCAGAAGTTTTCTGCCGACTGAGGCTCATCTCATATCATTATTATTTTACACAGTGAAGAGGAAAAACATATTAGTTGTCACGTATGTAGCCAGTGTGGTCAGCGGCGTTTTACCGCCTCGGTCCATTCATCTTTGAGTGTGATGCTAGAAATCGCAGGGTAAAGTTCAGCCTGCGTTTAGGCAAACAACCATTTGTTGCCTCACCTGGAACGCCTGCATACCATTAAACAGCGATTTGATCCAAGACATTAAACAATCAGCACCGTCCTCGCTTCCTGGCTGGTATTTACTGTATTCTCCTATTTAGAGGTTGCCAATGCCGATTCCACTAAGTTGGCCAACAAACACTCTCCATACTTTAAACCGTTTTCATAATTTGCATAATTCTTAAGACCCCCCCACTTTCTGTGTGTACATTGTGGGAGCAAGAATACTGCCGAAGTTCTGAGAACCCAGTTTTTTTGTTTGTTTTATGCTTTAATCTTAGGATGCATTCAGGAGCAGAACAATCCTTAAATGATCGTGGGTACAGTTACTGAACTAGTTTGAGAATGTTTCTGGTGGCTTAATTCCTTAGTTAATGGGGGGGTGGTGTTGAACTGACTAGTCTAAAAGTAAGAAAACACAGAAATCATTCTAAATTCAGAATAAGCACATTCTTTAATAATAAAGCTATACTTTAAACATGAACATGTTAATGCAGAAATGGCGCTAGGTAATGTTCGAAAAGCTAACTGCATCTGAAAGTGTGGCACACCGGGCATTGTATTCAACATTGTTACAGAAACCACCTTGGTAAAGGTAGTTGTGGGATTCGGTGTTCCTGCCTGAAGCACCACTGAAGTGAATCTTTGTTAGGTGGAACACAGCAGGTTTCCATCCAGTAGTGTTCCAGCTCATGGGACTGTCTGAGAAAGCTGCTAATATAGATAAGAACAGACTGAGTGACTAGTTTGTGAGTTCAGAAAAGTCCTGTTGCTGGAGGAGAGTGTCGTCTGGTCATGTTTTAATGACCTGGGTGCTTGGAGGAATTTGTTTCTTGATGGGTGGGGGGATGAGAAGCAAAAAGAGGGGGTCAGATTCCTAACAAAGACTGTTTCCACCATTTGAGTTCACCTGTGGAGCAAACTGGCAGAAATAGACCATGACTTTTTTTCTTCTTTTTTTTTCCCCTTGCCATCAGTAAGGTGTAAATGAGAATGATCTAAATGTCTTTTAGGTAAAAGGCATTTAAATGCAGGTAATCCCAACCTTCTAAACAGTACATTTGAATAATGAATGAAGCTAGTACCACTGACCAACAATGGGCCATGTGGTCAGTTTTATGATCGTTAATGTGCAAATTGTTTAAGTGTTGGGGAAACCTGCAGTCAGCTGAGACTGAAGAAGTCACTTGGATGAGCGACGAAACCTTTCTCCCACTGAAAACGCTACGTCCAGATGAACAGAATCAACTTTTGGAGATTTCCTTACCTGGATGATTGAGCATGCATCAAGACAGTATACAACATAAGTCTAATCTATTGACCTGTAGAACCAGCTGTGGGGAAAAAATAGTTTAGTAGTGTAGAAGGATCACACATTTTATTGCTTCCCACCAAGGAATTTTATCAGCCACTGATGTTTATTTTAACTTCTGTCTGAGACGTATCTGCGTGAACATTTGTTTTACCTGGAGACGGCTCTCTCACGCAAATTCTAAATGTTCAGTCTCTGCTAAACACGTAGACCCACCCTTTGTCATCTACAGTTGCTGCTAATCAGATGTGTGCTGTCAACATTTCATAGTTTTTGATAAAGGAGAGAACTTTAACTTTCTAACCAGTTCATTATAACCTATGCACTTTTCCTCCTGGGATCTCCAGAGGTTATCTTAGCAGACGTCAAGCTGGCGACCCAAGCAGGAAAGAAGCCCAAGAAGGCAGATGAGGAGGAGCAGCCTGCAGCAGCACCACCACCAGCAGCTGCAGCAGCAGCAGCAGCAGCAGCAGCACCCCCTGTAGCAGGAGCAGCTGAGGAGGAGGAAGAAGAGGAGTATGTGGTGGAGAAGGTTTTGGACCGCCGAGTGGTGAAGGGCAAAGTGGAGTTTCTGCTAAAATGGAAGGGTTTCTCAGAGTGAGTACAAATGTATCATTCACATTTTAGTTCAATTCGTTATTCTGACACATCTTTATCAAATTTAGTGATTAGTTTTGTGTAACTGTGCTCAATTGCAAAGTGAACTTTACAAAACTTTTAACTATTTAAAATTAAATGTCTAAGTTTCCTTCCTTAGCTTAGCCAAATTTCTGCTTTTTTGTAGCTTTTATTTGTCGTGGTAATATGCTCATTGGGAGAACAAGGCAATGGACTAAAAACTGTAAAAGAACTAGGGAATAAAATTAGGAATTGCCAGATTAAAGATTGACTTAATTTGAACTAAAATATCTGCAAATCACATCTTTCCATCTGCACTCATGTATCTAGTGAGGACAATACATGGGAGCCAGAGGAAAACTTGGACTGCCCCGACCTCATTGCTGAGTACATGCAGAAACACAAAGAGAAGGAAGAGAAAAAGAAGGAGAGCAAACGGAAAGCAGCCAGTGAAACCTCAGGAGACGGAGAGGAGCGAGGAAGCAAAAGAAAGAAGGAGGAGGTGAGAACCTCGGAGGATCTGAGCAGTCAGACCCCCCCCCAAAACAGTTGTTTGTGTGTGTTGTAAATCTCCCCACAGTTGCTTTAATGTCCATGGAGTGATGTCCCCTGCCTGCTTGTTTTTCTTACCTTTTGTCAAATGACTTCCTGTGTCTAGGGTGAGAAGGCCAGAGGCTTTGGCAGAGGACTGCAACCTGAGAGGATTATTGGAGCGACAGACTCGAGTGGAGAGCTGATGTTTCTTATGAAGTGGTAAGTTTTCATTGTCACATTGTAAACATATCATAATGAATACCAGTTATGTCTCAGCTCTGTCACATGGAAGTGAGAAGTTACCCAAATTTAGCAAAAGGTCTTATAAATGCAAAGTATTTTTTCCTCTCACCCTGGAATCCAGAGTTTATTGTACTGTGTAAATAAACTGAACACTTTATTAGGAAAACCTGTGAATTTTAATTTAACTCAGAGCTTTTGGCAAAGCTCTTTGATGAGTTTGTTAAGTTTATTCATATTAAATTTTATGTTACTGATTAGAAAAGTGATCATTTGTTTGGAAACTCCAGAAAGTATAAATAAGCCTGCAGAAATGGTTGGGCGATATGTAAAAATTTTCCAACCAACATTCGTCAGTCCAATAACCGACGATAGGCGATATAGTCGCGCAGGTGACTTTTTGATGGACGGAGCAATGTAATCACGCACGGACTGATTTGCGCGTTTTGTTTGGAGGGAATATTTGACCTTCTTTTCTTGTTTGTTTCAGTATCAATATAGCTACTTTTTGGATTATTCATTTATTTGTGATACACCAAATCGCACAAAAGACTTAACATTACGTGGGAGTTTTTTTTTGTTTGTTTGTTTGTTTTTTTAAATGTTCGCTGGAAGAGATGTTTAGATTTTTAACTTAAAACAGCGCTGCTACTATTTTTGTTCCGTTGAGTGTTTCTCTCAGCATTATTAGCAAACTTACTCATGGGAAAATAAATGAGTAAATGGCTCTTGTAAAAAGGATTGGTGAAAGGCTCAGCCTATCGTCGATGGTCGATAAATTCGTCCAATCGCCCGACCTTACTGCAGACTGAGGATTTTACGTTACATTATCCCATCTAGGTTATCTGTGTCTGGTTAGACTGGGTTGTTTCTGAGTTTTTACAGCCAAATACAGTAATTTTGTTTTGCCTGGATATAGACATTTACAAGAAATAATATACAGGTGGGCCTAATAAAAAGGCCCGTGAGTCCAGTAGCTATGGCTTCAAAATAAAAAGTTTGGTTCTTGAAATTAATGTGATTTCTCTCTTCAATAAAAATCAACAGGAAAAACTCAGATGAGGCTGACCTCGTCCCAGCTAAGGAGGCAAATGTCAAATGCCCACAGGTGGTGATCTCTTTCTATGAGGAACGCCTCACATGGCACTCCTACCCCACAGAAGAGGAGGAGAAGAAAGAGGAAGACAAAAAAGACTAGATTTTTGGAGGAGGTGCAAAGAGAAAAGGGAGGTGCAGGGCAGGAAATCAACTGTGAAGTGTTATCCAAGTTGGTCAGCTCTAGCAGCAACTTTGGCAGCAAAAGCGGTGAAAAATATCTGCCAACGTGGCTGACAGAGGGGGGAGTAAGAATTGTTTTCCTGCCCTGCAAGGTTTTCTCAAAAGATGGTCCCACCTGTATCTTGGCCGAAATGTTTTTACTTATTTATTTCTACAATCTTTCTTTTTTTTTTCCTTTTTTTTTTTCCTTTTTTTTTAAAGAAGTATGCTGACACTTGACTTCATCCCCTAACCCCCACTGTGTTTAACAATATTCAACTGAAAACAGTGGAAATTATTATATTGTCTCCTACACTTAGTGAAAAATGTCACACTGTGACAGCTAGCTGTCAACTTACCTCTTTGCCTTTGTGGGAGAAGCAAGCTCAAAGTTTGGCTGTGGTTTGCAAGTTTTTCTCCCCTAGTTACGTTTCCTTATTTTAGACATCTATGTTTGAAGGAGGGGAAAAAGGAAGGGAAAAAAACAGAAAAGGTTGTAAAATAAGATCCCAAATTGTGACCGACAGGACAAAGTTTACTTCTGCTTTGTCAGGATACGAAGGTGGGAAATTCTTTTGAATGGGGATGAAGTGAGGAGTGAAAGAATGGACAGAAACAGTTTGTCCTTTCAGTATCTGTTCTTTGTGCCACCCTTTTTTTTTTTTCATTATTGTTGATGTGGTCATTTTAATCTCATGCATCATTGACTGTTCATAGTGACAGGTTAGAGACTACATGAGGGGCCTTACTCATCCTACCAGCCAGCGTGGCAGCTAGGGATGTCACAGTACAAGTGGACCAGAGAAACTCCACTATTCTCACATCTGGATTTAATACCAGTAAATGTATTTCCACCAAAAACGATGCAGTATGGTTGGACATTTTAACACTCAACTACAACGACAGTAGCTCAGATGAAAAATATCTACTTCATGTTATAAGCTATCTGTTAGGCTAAACAAGCTCTTATTAGCCGCTAGTTTACACACATTTCGAGTAGTAAAGGTTGTGTTAAATGTGGAGTATATGTTACCTGCTGTTAGTGGCTGGTTTGAGTCCCAAACTCAAGCCAGTATTACCATTTTATACTTGGTTGTTTGGTTACATAGTACTGTCTGGTGGGGTGTGCACAACTTTATAGCTAAAGCAAGAGGTGCATCTAGCGTGTTATAATTTCCAACTCTGGTTAAGTTACTTCAGGATCTGCAGGGTTTCATCATTGAACTCGGCTATGAAGAGATCAGCTTGAACGAAACCTCTCATGGGCCGCGTTTTATGGTAACCTCTGAAGTACCGCTGTCTTTTTTTTTTCTTTCTTTTTTTTTAATGAGCTGCTTGTGGGCATTGTATGCAGTGTTTTGTGAAAGCAAACTAGAGCTACTGTCTCTAATCTGTCTGTACTAGAAACTATTTTAATGACACTAAAGCCCCTTTCAGATATAGCATATGTAACATTGTTGAAGTCAACATCCTGTTAAAGTGTTACTAAAACATGGGTCACTGTTACAAGCTCATGCATACAGTGACCAAGAGCTAATGCGAAGACTTCATGTTTTTTAACAGTGTGCATAGACTTAAAGTGCTGCCAGGGATGGAAAGTGTAACCCCTGCTGCGCACACTTGGAGAGTCAGATCTTTCTTCTGAATTGTAAAAGGTGAAAGTGACTGAGACATGTGGGGTCAGTCTTATTTGGTCCTTCAGACCTGTGCCCTGTTAGTCTCAGTCTGGTAATAGATTGCTGTTGCAGCTTCAGCTTTTTCAGGGGGGGGGGTGCATGTCTGGAAGGGGCCTAAGTTGCAGTACTAGCTTAAAAAAAAAATCCCACTTAACATCTTGAGCTACCCTAAGAAGCTGTTCTGATTGGACTAAACATTCAAGTGAACTAAAGTCACTGAAGGTCAGCTGGCACTCTAGTCTTGGAAAGAACAGAAAAACCCACATGAACTGTTGAACTATGGCGGCAGCTTGTTAACTTTGCTGTCACTTTGGCTGGTAGGTGGCGGTGTCTCCTGATGAGACACTGGCTTAATAACAAACAAGTGGGTTTCACTGCAGATGGTGGAAAGTTTGTCAAATGATCTTCACTTCCACTCCCTTGTTTTTAAACCTTCACACACATTCACCTGTGTTCTGTAGGCTGTATTATTTGAGCTTGCACTGCCCGGGCAACACTTAACACACAGTATTCTTTGACATTCTTTGCTTAACACTTTGGTAAATAAAATGGGATGCATCTTTAAAACTTTATCAACTTTAGCTCAAAGTTGCTAAAGTTGTTTGAGAAATACTTGTCGAGTGTTCTGTGTTGACTGTAGCCCGGTTGTGTACTTGTATGTATACTGTATTAAAGTTAGAACAGTAGCTGGCATATCTGGGTAAGCTGGTTCAAAACGGTTCATACTTTAGGTGGTGTTTTGCTGTTGTCATTGGATAGTCTTGCTGTGCCTCATATTTTTTTTTTTTTTTTTTTTTTTTTTCCCCCTCTCCCTTTTTTTTTTTTTTTCCCTTTCTT
>VVHJ01015518.1:71980-98182 GCA_015107715.1 Tylochromis polylepis | reverse complement strand
TTTCGTCCTAGCTAAACTTCCTCCGTCTCATTAAGTTAGCTATTTCTGCAGTAGTTTTGGACTTATGGCTCTGAGACAGGCGGTTAGGTGAGCTAGCATTGCCAACACTGAAGCTATTTCTCAAACACACGCTGCCTTCCTCACAGTTTCAGTTCGTATTAGTTGTTAACGGAGAGCTGCTGCATGACGATAAGAGCCAAAAGTCCTCCCCGGCGCTCTATTCGACTCCTCAGCTTTGTTTATCCTCCAAGGTTCTTCGAGACACAAAGCAACTGTTAATATGAAATGTACTCTTTCCCAGTCAGAAGACAATAGCTTAAAATACGCATGTTTCGTACAATACCCGCCATTAGCAATAATTGGACTTCCAGTGAGCATGCCGGGAGTGAGGAAACGTCATAACAAAGGGGGAGGGGGAGAGCGGGTGAGTTCGTTCTTAAAGGTATACTGTCAACTAATTCAATATCATTCAAATGATAAGCTTAATATACTATCATCTATTAGGTACACCTGTTCATCTGCACGGTGATGCAAATATCTAATCAGCCAATCACTTGGCAGCAGGTTGGTGACGTTAGACCACCCGATGAAGCACCAGAATAGAGAAGAAACGTTGTTTACGTGACTTTGAAAGTGGTTGTTGGTGCCAGATGGCCTGGTCTAAGTATTTTCCCTCACAACCAATGTCTGGGGTTTACAGAGAATAGTCCAAAAAAATATAGAAAGAAAATATCTAGGGAGTATCAACTGGTTTGCAAAAGAGCATCCCATTAGTCACCCCGTGCAGTTTACACATTCGCCTAACAAGTGAAAACTCCTGGGAGGAGATCCTGAAGGTTGGGAAGGAAGGAGAAAGGCATCCAGCATAAAAATCTGCTAAATCAAACATGCAGAGCTACTCACTGTGGTGAAAAAGTAGCTTTATGCATAGAGACATCTCATCCTTGAAGCAGGTGAGCTACAACAAAAGCCATACTAGGTCCCATTCCTGTCAGCTATGATCAGAAAAACTGATGCTACAATTTGCACAGGTTCACCAAAGCTGAACAACAGAAGACTGTCTGGATGCTATGGTCAGCATTTGGCATAAACAGCATGAAAGCATGGCTTCATCCTGCCGTGTATCAGCCAGAGTTATTATTAATCTCTTCCGCAGTTTGTTTTTGTCTCGTCTCTCTCCCATTGCAACCAACTGGTTGTGGCAGATAACTGCCCCTCCCTGAGCCTGGTTTTTTCTGAGGTTTCTTCCCGTTAAAAGGGATTTTTTCCTTCCCACTGTCGCCAAGTGCTTGCTGAAAGGGGTTCATCTGATTGCTAGGGTAGTAAGGTCTTTACCTTACAATATACCTTACAATATATAGCACCTTGAGCCAACTGCCTTTGTGATTTGGCACCGTATAAATGAAATTGAGGGATTCAGGATGGTGGTGGTGTAATGGTGTGAGAAATATTTCCTTGGCACACTTTTGAACCCTTAGTAGAATATACCTTGAGATGACTTTTGTTGATATATATATATATATATATATATATATATATATATATTCTTCTGAGAACTGAAGAAAAATGAATCTTCCCATTGAACTTTTTGGGGGATTTCCTTCCTGTTTGGAGCTAAAAGAGGCGACCCAAAAACATGAGATATCAATGGAAAGCCCAGGATGTCCTCTATTTAGTAAATCAGGACTTATAAGTCAAATGATATCGACCACAAACAAATGTCCATTACAGAACAGAACAGAGCTAAACCTGAACTGAAATTGTTTCAGTTAAACTCAACTGAGCATTGTTTGAGCCTACTAAAGTGCTGTTGTTGATAAGATCACAAAAGATCACAAAGATCAAATCTTGAACATAATAGTTTCTTGAGCATAGCAGTAAGTTAAGTGCACTCAAAGGCCCTTCCCAGTCATTAACTAAAGTAAATAAACAAGAAATGTCTTTAGTTTTAGTCTTTCTAAATTTTCCCAAATTTAGCAATACACCAAGCAAAAGGAGACAGTGACACATAATTTTCAATGAGACTGAAATGTCTATATAGCTTATGTAGCCATGTAGATTATATCCAGTAATCTTAAAAATGCAATGTTTATGTTGTCACGTTTTTTCTGAATGTCTTAAATTTTATTTCTGAAACAAGCTGAAATCAAACTTAACTGAACACAAAATATTAAAATGAAGAAAGAAATACTAATATAAAAAAAACTGTTGTAAATATAACTGAAATGAATGAACTTGAACTGAATTGAAGAGACGGTTTATTATATTTAACTAAAACAAAACTAAAAACAAACAAACGAACAGAAAACAGATGTGAAAATAGAGACTAAAACAAAAAAATGTGAAAAATTTGCATTTCCTGTGAAAATGCAGCCTGAATGCTGTGAGCTGAATTATTCAGCTGAAAACAGCTGAACAAGCTGAAGTTACCGCAAAACTACTAGAAATACTCTGTTCATTTTGGGCATGTTATCTGAGGGCAGGAACCTCAGAAAAACCCTCGGGGTTTAAGAGGACTGAAAGTAATTGAAATGAACTGTTACTAAAATAACTAAAAGTTACAAAATAAATGTACCAACCCAACTGTAATCCTGAAAAAAATCTATCCAGCTGATAAATCGATAGATGGATGGATTTCAGCTCTGTCAAAACATCTGATTGACTATGAATTGCATGTGATTTAGAGGCTAGCTGCCATAAGTAACTCTTATAAAGAAAATTTGTACTTTGACCGATTTTTAAACTTAACCCATAATCTATGATTCACAGAACATGGCAGAAATCATCAACATCTGGTTATTACATTTATTTTATTGAGGTATTTTTAAAAAAATTCTACCAATATTTGCTTGTTTGGGCCTTGAGTAGTAATCATGAACATGCAATGCTCAACTTTTTACCCCTAGGTGTCACTGACAGCTACCTGTTTGTCATCAGGCATTGATAACAGTAACATGAAAAGTTCATTTTAACTCACCACTTCCCTTCAAAGACTGCAGCATTTATCAAATGAACAATGATTTGAAGCCATATGAACAAAAATGAGCTGAATGGTGATGTGTTTGAAAGTTTAATGCATGAAAAAAAATCAAGGGCAATGCTCTAAAAATCTCAAATCTAATTTTCCCTTGTGTGTGAGATCATTTCTGGCATTAAAAATTGGTACTGAGATAAAACATGAATTGTTAACCGACTGTTAATTATACACTGCGGATTCAGCTGGCAGCAGCATTATTTCTGATCTGTCCGCTCGTCTCCTTTGAAGTTAATACAGCAATACTCCTCCTGAATTGTTCATCTTCTAGACACATAGACACGACTTGATTAGCAGATGAACTGTGGTTTTGATATGTTTTACATAATGCTGCTTTGTGCCAAAGGTGACATATTGTTTTCGTCAGATAGCATTAACAAAAACAAGTCCATCACTGTCTGGCGCTCTGTTTTAATATCATCAATGAAGTTGCATTCAAAATATATGATAGATGCAGTGTACATTCACTCTACAGAGGGAGCGTGAACTAAAGTGATGGCTGTTTCAACTCGTTTTGACTTTTTCAAGATGTTTTGGGGTTGAAATAAAGTCACACATCTTTCTTTAGTACAATAATACCAGTTGAGAATGAAACCTGAGAAGAAAATACAGCTTTCATTTACTTTGACAAGGCTGCACTGTGCAAGCTCCAGTATCACATTTAGTTTCATCTTTGTACCCTGTCCATGGGCAGCTCGCATATAATTCATGTTAGGAGTGAATGATGTAATGTCTGTGAACATGGAAAACAATACCTGAATGTGAGTGCAGGAGGAGGCTCAAGACTACAAAACACAAAGTGGAAGCGTGAGCTCATTCCAAGGCAACTGTGTTTGTACTCAATCTGAGTTGTTTCTTGGTAATGGATAGATTCTTATATGATTTCTTCTCAAATAAATTCTCAAATAAATGGGAATATTTATGGAGAAGATTTAACTAACCATTATTTTTTAAAGGTTACCACTTCACTTTCCAATGTGTTGTAATGGGAAACCACTTAAAAATTAGGTAATGGTCATTCAAAGCTTTTCACCTTTACTGTGAGACCAAAATCATGTTGCATCACTCATACGTTGTGCATTAAATATTTTCCTGCATCACAAATGCCTGCAGCTGCTTGGCAATCTTGTGTAGTGTCTCCTCATCTGGTATGCATCAGTAGTCACATCCTTCCTGGTTTTAAACCAGAAACTTTTCTTGGCCACCATGCTTGGCTTGGTCTAAACAAGTGGGTGCAGAAGGCCATAGCGATTACTTAAGCTCTTACTTATTGGGAATGTTCTCAAATGGTGGTTCTCCTTTCACCAGAAATATAATAGGCTTTGGAGGGGTCACTTCTTCAAATAGCTTTGGAAGCACAAACCTTAAAGGTCCCCTAGGTGTGAGGCGCAGTAAAAGCTGCTGTAGGTAGGCATAATAAAAGGTGCTACTATCCGGTGAAATAAGCCTTTGCCTCAGGGAATTTTCTTGGGTGTTCCAAGAAATGTAAAAAGGGACAGGGAGATGGGAGTGGTACAAATTATTACCACGGTACAACTCTGTGATAAGAGTATAGATGTCCACAGGGTTTTTCTTTCTTTTACTCTGCGCAACGCTACATCAGGTGATGTTTTTACGAATTATAACAGATGAAAAAATCTTTAAATATCGACATTTCCCTTGAGATGTAAAACACCTTTTTACTTACAGATTAACACTGTCTACATAAAATAAAACAGGCAGAACAGGGAGGTCTAAAGCGCTGTGCTGCAAGTATTAAATCCATTTACACAATCTACAACATGCTTTAAATTCCCTTGCCATTTCCTTAGCATGGAGCTCAGTGGGTCTGGGTTTGCAGCTCTGCACATTAATGATCGTGGGCATTGTAAGTTTGCAGAAGTGATTCTATTTAAGTGACATTTAATATTTAATGACCCACTACAGACTATTAGATATTTAATTAACAAACGAAGCAGAATCCAACATTTTGCTGTAGTTAAACTAAAGCCCGTTGCGCTATGGGGCTGCACCCTCTATCAGCAGACATGGCTCTTTACCACAGCCTGGAAAGTCTTTACCAGACACATGTGGGGAGCTACTTTCACCACATTATACTTGGGTCCTAATTTCCAATGGTGTAGCCCCCTGCAGAGCTTTAGTGCCCTGTCTTTGCTGGTTCACTTTAAAGACTTCCTCTCTTCACTTTATCCAGTAGACCCGCAGCAGTGCAATGACAAGAAACATATTAGAATACACAAGGGAAACATTTTCATTAAGAGGTTTTACAACATTTACAGTTCATTAGCCAGATGTTAGGGTTTGTTTCTGGTGACCGGTATTATTAGAAGATTCATCTGAGATATTCTGTTTGCATGTACTTATTAATAGGATTCGGGCAGATAAACTGTATTGCTCAGCGTTTTAATCACATTATGTGCTACGATGATTATAGTCACATTTTGTTTAATTACTCTTAACAGATATGCAATCCATCAGCTGACACCATTTCATATTGCTTGTTACTTAGCAAGGGTCACAACAAATACTATCCAACACTCCTATTCAAACAAAAGCAGAGGACAATGTATCACCAAATGGAAAGATAACATTAACTCCAACTGCATTAATGCGTAGCACTGTCACTATCAAATGAACTGAGGGCAGAAAGACATCACTGCTCTCGATCAAAAAAAATAAACACTTTGTATGAAACTTTAATTCAATATTTCTTGCATAAGAAAGTAAAATTGCCCATTTGGTAGGATAATACAAGGCAGAGGTGCAGTCACTGGGCTTGGGCAATTATCAGTGGCCATAAGTCACCATTCAAACATGCATGAATAAGAAATTACAACAGTGTGGGGTGCAATTAGCTCTCCTAAATCAGTGCGTGTCAGATGACATTATCTCACCGGCTGAGAGCTATTACTGCACTGAGAGTTTCAAGACCCAGAAGAGTCAGTGGGGTCAACTACTGTGGGGGAAAAGATCATTTGGTCCCTGCTTGCAACATGGAAATATCTCTGTGGAGTCTGAGGCCCTCAAATGTTCTAAAATCTGCAAAGCCTGAGGCATTTAGGATTTCATTTCTGTTCAAACATTGTTAATTACAGGCCTTGTTTTAATTGTACAGTATGTTGAACCTGGTAGAATGTGTTGGTTTCAGTACCAATTTAGACCAGCATATGTGATCATTGAAACTGTTGCGGTAATTACTAAAAGTGTAAGTAAAGTGCCTTTTAACATACATATTTCTGCAGGTGCCCACAGGATATGTGTTTTATATCATCTTTGTCATTTGTCTGGGGAAGAAAGGCTCCTGCAAAACGTTAATACTTTTGATGGGAATTTTACTTGCCTGCCACTCAGTCTAAAGGTCAGGAGCTGATGGCCATTGTGTAGCTGTGTTTTAACAGCTACACAATGGCAACGAATAACAGGGCAATGCTCTGCAAAGCCGTGACGACAGTCTCCCTGCAGAATAGCTCCCCAACCACTTAGCTCATTTGTTCTGATTTTTAATGATCTTATGTGTGGGTCAGTTCAAGGATGAACTTGAGTCCAGTGGACGTCATACATGTTTCTCCTGCTGGGGTATAACACAAGTTGCCTACCAACTATCTGGATGAGATCATATCACTGACCCATGAAAAAAAATTGTAGCTGACTCATGTACTAATCTGTCTAAGTTGTGCAACCACATTCAAATGGGCTGTCAAAGATTTGGATGCACTGTTTCCTTGCATTCTGTGATCCATACACTGTAAATAAGTCACAAATATGTAAAGCAGAGTGGTTATTCTGAACTGTGCACTAGATGAGACATAAGGACTTCATTTGAGCAGGACATACATATAAGAGAACCTGGGAGGTCACTTGTGCAAATGTGCCTGCATTTGATTATAATAAGCAGAGAATACTAATAATAGGGCCACTGCCTCATCCATGTCATTGATTAGACAAGGGAAGACCCTGAAACAAAGTGGCCACTGGGCAGTCTGGCTGGCTGATCAGTCTATTCACCAAACCAGCCAGCTTTTGTCTGTTTTTATTCCTAAAGTGACTTAAGTTTTAAGTGGAAAAAAACAACAACAATGGAGAAACACTGAGAAGATAAAATTCACAGAGGAGTCCTTTTATATCACGTTTGAATAACTGAAGCTGTAATACAGTTACAGCTTTCTCTAAAACCTTATTGAAAAAGATCACAGACAACATGTGAAGTCTATGATGCTGGTATGAGCTTTACTTGTGAGTAAACATGTTAATCTGGCTGCTAAAGTGCAGGATTTCAAGGTGAATTGTGCAATACGTACAAAACAAAGAGCAACCGTGATGTTTAAATCGTCCTTATATTCATATAAGACCACATTAAACTCGGCACTGTTCTTTCATTGTCGTCATTGGATTGCGTTTGCAAACAGACTTACACAACATCAACTTCCTTATTTTTTTCCTCGCAATGCACATTTCAGTGTTGTGATTTCTTGTACTTTAGCTGAATCATGCTCAAAAGGAAGCTGAAAAAGCTGGGAAAAGGTGGAAATAATTCTATAGCAGTCTGTCCCGCCCTTCCCCAAAAAAGAGAGCGGAGACGCTCCCAGCCAAAGAGTGAGCCAAACTTTACGCACAACTGTTGCTCAGAAGCACACCAGCGCTGCAAGATCCCGGAACGCGAGGTAAGCACTTTTAGAAATGAAATTTAAAAAGTTAAAGTTAAAATTTGCAAACATGAGCTTCTTTTGATTTCCACTTAGATCTCATGAAACATCATGTGAGCATATGAACGGACGCTTAGATTAAACGCGGTGTATTTTGCAGTCTAGTTACAGCTAATATTAGTTTGAGTGTTTTGGGCTGCTGTTTCTTGTTCTGTCCGGATAATCTGATGAATGAATTAAAGCCTCAGTTATGTAATCTTTATGTGCGCCTCTGTGACTGAGACGTTCAGTCAAGGCACCTCTAAGGCGGGGTGTTGCTCATCACAAATGATTGTAAATGATTTGGAAGTTTGCGCTTTGGTTTAATAGGTGTGACACTCTCTGTTTTATCAACCATCAACAAAACGTTTAAATTATGACAAGTCAGCGCGTTTGCTCCTGCGCAGAGGGCAAAAACAGTTTTTGCAAGTGTTTGCGTGCACGCGTCCCAGTGGGCACAAGGGTAAAGGTCAACTTTTGGCTACTGCGATGGCAAAACACAGATTGAAATGCTTTGCAGGACATTTCCTGAGCTGATAGCTGAGCACACCGCCCCACAGACTACTTTTCATTCACAGAAAACAACATTATGATTTCCTTATCAGTGGTCCTTTCCATGTTTAACTTACCATTTCACTTACTATGGGTTTTTATAGACAAACAGGCAGAAGCTTTAGTGCTTTTAGGGCTGAGTTCAACACTGCTAAAGCACCACAACAGAGTGCTGGTTAGAGACTGTAAGATCTGGAAAAATTTTGCAGCAGGAGCACAAAGACATCATTGATTCTTTAAATGGAGCTGCAAAGCACTTTGTTGTTCTGCCTGTGCCTGAATTATGAAAAGAAGACATGGCAACAGATGTCACATTAATGGCCTGGAGTCCATTGTGATTACATCTAGACTTCATTTTATTACCTTGGCGTAGATGCATTTGATATTTTTTGAATAGTTACTCAACTTCACATAGAAACAAACTACAACGAGATTTCAAAGCCATGTGTTTAGATAATATCAAACCCAAGTCAGGTGTTCATCCTTAAGAAAAAGTCATCTTTGAGCATATACTCTTCCTTACCTTCTACAGAAGCTCTTCACTGGGTGGGGATCTGCTCCACAGTGCTGCTGGTGCAAACATGATAACAGAATAAGCTTCAGGAAGAACTCTGTTTAAATTGGTGAGAAACATTTCAGCAGGAAATAACTTAAGACAAGTTTGTCACTCAGAACAGTTTTGTGCTTTTCTCTAATTTTAAAATCATACTGTTTAGTAGGAAATGTCACATAAGTGTTTTGCACTTGGCACTAGAGCAAGCATAGAGGAAAAACAGGAAAAGTAAAATAGAAACCACCTGGTTTTCAGTATGCTCTCTGATCTGAAGTCACATCACTTTTCTCACAGGATCAGGCTTGACACACTCTGACTGCATCCTCCCACTCTGTCTCTGCACTGTATTGTATACAAAGAAGGGGCTCCAAAACTTTAATGAAAAGCATTTATAGCTCCTGTATAATTCTTTGTATAGATCAACGTGTCTGATGTACTTACAATATTAATTCAGTGTAGGCAGCAGCAAGAGCACAGTTTGCTGAAAACAGTTATTATGGGCAGATATCAGCAAGTGACTCAGTCAACATATCCACTATATTCTAGGGATGCAGACAGGATTTTTAAGAATACATTACATGCATTCAGAAACTCAGACAAACGGATTTTTGAATACTGAACTATTGTATTGTATGAAAGGTGTTTTTGTTATTGAGCAACTTTTTTTTCAAGCACTGAGAAATGTAGCTGGCGTATTATTGCTTATATTTCCCTTAGTCAACATCACCGTTTGCCAAATTTCCATGTGTAATCAAAATATAAACCACAGCTTTCACCCTCCCTGGTGCCAAAACATTAGGCATGGAAAATATCTACATCTGGCATGTTGTCAATTTAAAGCAGACAGGTCATTAAGTGAAAAATATGTTTCTGATAATAGCTGTGAAATTTATGTCATTATCCACTGTTTACTTTTACAGGCTAAAGAATGCAAACATCCTTGTCATCTGGAGGCTTATTTTGAAGAAGTGAATACTTTCTTTTTTTTTAAATCCAAAATGAACATGCGAAGAGCAACATTATTTCTATGTTCGATGATTTTGTACGTGGACATGTGCCTAAGCCAGAGAGACTGCACAGGCATGGACTGTCCTGTTCTCCAGAACTGCATCGAAAATGTTTTAGAAAAAGGTGCCTGCTGTCCTAAATGTATACAACATGGCTGCACCTGTGAGGGGTACCAGTACTATGACTGTGCGCAAGCAGGCTTCAGGGATGGGAAAGTCCCAGAGGGGAAATCTTACTTTGTGGATTTCGGAAGTACCGAGTGCTCCTGTCCTCAGGGAGGAGGGAAGATAAGCTGTCATTTCATTCCATGCCCTGAAATTTCCCCCAACTGCATTGACATTTTACAACCTGCAGATGGATGTCAGCAGTGTGGTCGTATTGGTTGTGCCCATGGCAACAAGAAGTATGAAGCGGGGCACTCCTTTCAGATACATCATTGCCAAGTTTGCCACTGTCCAGATGAAGGTGGAAGGTTAATGTGCTCACCAATTCCTGGTTGTGACCTCCATAGCATTAATAAGCCCATGTGGGTAACAACTACTGAGAACAACAACCCTTTGAGAGACTTTCGAGGCAATAGTGACAGTCAGCAAACGAGTTTTGCAGAACCATTTTCCAAGCTGGTGAGGGAAAACACTCTACCACTGTACAAGCAGGACCCACCCAGTTTTGGCACAGAGGATTATGACTATACTCTGGCAGAGCCAACATCTTCCACTATCCAAAATCTGGCCCAACCACTGGAATCTACTACATTACCACCAGCTTACCCAGAGTCAAGCTCCACTAGCCTCAGCTCTCATGATGAAAGGAAACATGGGCTACAAGAAGTAGGCCCGAATACACAAAGGAGCACTGAGGATGAGGTTACTCATAATATGGATCCAACTGCCACAGGGGGTGAAAACAAAACATCATCACCAAAAGCGACTACAGCCACACAGATAGTGACCACCGGGCACCACAGGCCGCAACAGGAAACTGGAGAAAGACTCATGAAACATGGCAGTCACAGAAACAGAGCGGGACAGAATACTCTAAAAGACACAGTGCGCACTGCGCGTACCAACAGCCGGCACTTTGGCCACAACAAACAAAGTCAGGACGACTCCCGTTCTGTCTACAACAAAGGACATGACAAAGTAGTGGAGCACAGGCAGCTGATTGGTAAAGAGGAACAACAGTTATACCCTACAGTTCAATTCAGTCCCACTAGAAGAGCTCCAGTCAGGATGAGAGAGGAAGGCGAGGAGCATCAAAGACAAGCTCAAACACTCAGCAGCTATCAGACTCGAGATGCTGAGGACAACACAGAAAGTAAGTTAACATATAATCCTAACCTTTGATAAATCAAAGCATCCCTACTTATGTGAATTTTAATTGAAGGTATTGAATTTAAAACAAATCTGAAACATGAAATGTTTTTGATGCATTCAAGGCCTGCTTCAAAATAAATCACACCGTGATGATGTACTGATGTACTCTTTCAAAGGAAATCTCCCTTTTCTTCTCTCACATCCTCTCTTTTCAGGAGGAATTTATAATCACTCTATTTTAGCTGGCAGGGATCCAGGAAAAACAATTGTTTCCCAAGATATCATTTATCTACCTTACTCAGAAGGGAAAATTACTATATCTAGTATGTATTCATTTTCATACATTCCCATTAAGAGAATGCTATTTTTATTTCTCTAGAGGTTTCTAAACAGCAACAAATAGTAAGCCAGGCACTGCTTAAAAAACATTGCATCATAATGCTTCTAATAAGTCTGTGTCTCATATATTTCTCTGCTTTGCTCCAGTGAGACCACACCACTTGCTTAAATCCTTCATGCGTTGATTAGCATATTCTCTAACAGATCAGTTCCCCCTTGGTGCATATACTGCTGGTCAAAGTACTGGATAGAAAGCAGACGATGAAGTCTGTCTAAGGCAAGTTACACCGCACTTGGAATATGTGAAGTTAGTTTACATGTATGCAATAAATCAAAAAGATCTGCACTGCATTCTTTATTTGATAATTACAATTTAATAATCCAAATTTATGTTGCTTCGGGTTTAGTGAAGACTTTTATTTCAAGAAAACCTACCTTTTATGAGCTTTATGGCTTTAAGGCACTGGTGGGTTCACTATGTTATAGAACTTCTATATGAGGTGAGTGAACTAAATTGTAAATGGTTAAAAGGGGAGCGGCTTTTAAGAAAGCTTACTTATTCGTAGTGTCCAGCAAACTGCCAAAGGTGTGTAAGGTGTGTAGTTAAGCCACTTTCCAACTCTGTGATTTATTGTTGAGACCTGTCAGAACCAATTTTTCCTTGCAGCACCTGGCCCCTACAGGTATGTACAATATATGCAGAATGCATCACTCCAGGATGTGAGTCGTCTGTCCTTACATAGAAATTTTTAAGACACTGCAGACAGAAGATAAACTAATGCAACACAGCTGAAAGTCTAAGTGGGGATAGTATTTCACCAGCGATAAAGAACTCGAACTAACTGGTCTGGCTACTTAGTTTGCACGACGGAATAAAATGAGAGTTCACTGGACTGGACTAAAGGAAGACGTCCAATTTGGTGACACTTCAAGCACAAACAGGAAAAATCCCAGCTGATAAGGGTCCTGACTAATGCCTTTTTATCAGTGCAATTATCTGAAGACGCCAAAGTTATTTAGACAGCAAAAGAGAAAACATAAATAACAAGGACATGGCCATTTTTCACAAAACATAAATGAGTTGCCTTTGCTGTGGCCCAAGACAAATGTGTTTGTGTTTTTCTTCAGTCAATAACTCCTGCTCATTTGCCTTTTTTTCCCCTTCCCAGACAGCTCCAGAATGTGCTCAGAAGGAGGGTGGGATTGTTTAGACTGTTTAAATGCTGGGCTAACCTGGTATAGGATTTCTTGGGGGTTGTACCTGTATGCAGCATAATACCCATCTGATGAATGAGCCCATTGTTATGGCTTGATTGCCAGGCGCTGCTCCCTCATGAGTCCGTGTGATTACCCATCTCTCACGAGGATGCTGGTTTCCCAGTAATCTTCCCAGTAATCACTTCATCTGAAGCGCACCTCTGCACAAATTTACTCTCACTAACTTTTGTTCCTGCTTTACCAAACACAAACCACAAAACAAAACTAAACAGGAACCGTGGATAAGGCACAAGAGTAAAGGACGAAAAAATATCAGAGGTGAAGTGAAATAAAGTGGAGAAGTGCTTGTTTTTATCAACAAAACTGTCACAACATGTTGCATGTGGGTGTGGGGAAGGGAGATGTATAATTTTCCTTAGGATAAAAGGAGGGTGAAATCCAGATTTGGTCACGTGAGCGTTCATTCCAACTTCTGTAAAGATCAGTTTGAAGAAGATAATTCATCTAAGTGCCTCTCAGTTCATTTAATTTTGGCTTGTCTCCCATACACAACATGCGCTTACTAAAAAACCGCCTGAGCCTCATGTCACCCATGATTATAAATATATTTTTAAAAAATTTCCAGATGCTGGAAACCACTCATAAAACTCACCCACAGCATAAGTAAAGAGAGATTAGTGATAAATTGTAGAAAAATAAAAGGTTTGTATCTTGCACCCATTTGCAGTTCTGCCAAGATGTAATCCAAGAAGTAATTGACTTCTTCACCTCCAAATGTACAATCCACACATCCTTTTACACAAAATATTTCATTTATACTTTACTAATGCAGAAATGAAATTACTTCTAATGGGACTTTAAAAATTTGAAAAGGACAAATTAGGTATGAATTATTCCCTGCTGTTACTTCTATGTATCAGGTCCAAAGATTTGTATGGATTTCCTCAGGCAAAACATTGCTAAATTTCCTGCGTTACAGCTTGTGAACATAATTTGGAATCCATAAGGCCCCATGAAGGAGGGGAAAGTAGGTTCAAATTGCAAGACTGTGGAAAATAATTTGATAGAGGTGTGCTGAGGAATGTACACCGATGCAGATGTTGTATATAACTCAAAATTCACAAAAATGTGTGGGCTGTGATGATGGGTGTTAACACTGGGAAACATTAGGAAGCTATAATTCAAAGTAATTCAATGCAGCAAATAGTGGCAAGCCCTGGAAAGTGTGTGTTAGTGTTTCACTCAGATTATTTTACCTCAAAGAGGCATAATTGGACTGGGGTTTACTGTGCAAAACTATCAAACAATGTGACAACCCTTCGGGGCTTCTATGACTACAAAAAGTCAGTGAGCCAATAATCCCACGATTATTGGCTCACAGTCTCGGGGGAAATTAAGGCCAAAGTTGTCAATAATTGAAACCTGAAATGTCTGTTTTGGAAATGAAATCATAGCATGCGAGTCATCCCTGTTATGTCACGGCCAGCTGTTCTTGGATAGCGATTGTGTGTTTCAAAAGACATGATATCTCTGCAAGTACTCATGTAGAAGTGGTGTCACCTCCTCGGGTGCTTAACCCCAACCTACGCACAAACACACACATCACCTCATGCTTTTAAGCTTTCAGCATAAATCATCTGGCATGTTCAGCCTCATGAGTTTGTATGTCGGCGACCTTTGGCATGTGCTGTTTTTCCTCAGTGCTGGTCCTGATCTCTTCGCCCACCTGTCCAAGTGCACAAAAGAAGAGACACGCGAGCCTTGATTAGTGGCAGTGCGCTGCTTTATGACACCTCCAGACATGTTGAGAGTTGCCCATTTTGGTTGTTATTCTAGCTTCATATTTTCAGATGGTGTGATGTCACCAGTTCTGGATTTGGACAAAAGTGAAGCATCTGGTGTTAATGTTACTTTAATGGAAAGATATAATGACAAGCCTGGAACAGAGAGATGATGCTAAGCCACCTTTCAAGTGCATCTTGAATCGCTGTCGTGGAAGCACAATAATTAGCTTAGTTAATTATTGCACAGCTGAATGGAAAATGTTGCTACACAAGCTTAATTATAAGGACTGTCAGAGAGAAAGGAAGAGACTTGGTTAGACTGGATACATGCTTGGCTGATATAGTTTATCATTGTTTTTGTCCCCAGTAGCTATTTTCATGAAACATAATCTCCTACAGAAGCAAATTCCTTTTGAAACATGACAATGAGCTGTATGTATACATCCCGCATTTTGATTTGACATGTGGAATTGGTGTTTGTTTGTGACAAGTGGAGTGATTCCACTTGGAGAAAATGAATAGGAGGCATAAGGAGAAGGTGAATAATTATGTTCTCTGTCTTTTAATATACTTCCAGACAAGTTCAAAAGGACTTATTTACCTGCACGGCATAGATACAGATACTGTAGCTGTGTATCAAAGAGGCATCATGCCTTTCAAGGCTTAGATTTCCTCGTTTTTAAACCCGTAAATTATGCACACTGCAGCATTCACTCACTCTGCTATGAGTAATTGCCTTGGCCTTATTATACAGGTAGGTCAGAGAGAAATAGTTCAATGAAAATAAGTGAATGTGGAAGTTAAAAAGCTAAAGTGGCTTCAGGCACGCTTGATTTCTCTTCTGAGCTTCATCTCTTTAGAAAAGATTTTTGCTTGGTCTTTCCTCCCTGTGACCCCTGCCCTTATTTATGGCTTATTTTCCAAATGACCATGCTGCAAGAGACCAATTAGAGCTCTCTGAGAGGGTTTTTAAAAAATCTTTTTAAAAAAAAATAATTTTTGCCACGCTCTAGTATCCTCTGCTTTGATTCAGGCTTAACTGAATTGTCTCCAAAACACAGAATGGATTACTATTTAATCTCACACAGACATTAACGGTTCCCAGAAGATGAAGTCTAACTTTCATCACCACCGATGTGATGTTGACACAAGTTGCTTTGACTTAAATATATCCTCAAATGTCGAATAGAGTGGGTAGCAGCATTTTTGTTTTGTTTTTAAAAAAAAAAGATTTTTATAATCTTGCAAGGTGTAACTAGTTGACAAGACATAAATGGAAAGAGTTTTATCTTGCACAGTAATGCAAGGGCCACAAATCAGCACAGGAATGCACTTCCCTGTTATTCAGGAAACACATACACTTTTTTTCCTCTGTAAACTGAATCATGTGTTTTTGCTCTGTCTGCTTCCAGTTTAAAATGAAGTGCTAATATTTCATCCTTTTATTCTGATCCAGCAGTCATCAACCAGGATTTTACAAAAAAAAGAGCAGTTTTACTCTGAAGGTAATTTTATAGAGTCTTGGGTTTCCTACTTTTCCTTGCCATTCAAAGTGAGAGCAGAGTCAAGGAGTCTGAAAAGAAAAAAAAATGCACACACACACACACAGACTGTAATTGCTATTCTCAGCGTGCAGTCACCGAATCCAGCAAACTCTGTCCCGCAGGAGATGAGATTTGATTGTATTTCAGATATCAATAACCACATTTTTACAGCATCTCGCTGACGGGATTCTTAGATAAAAATTATGTACAATTTGAATCCAGCGATATGCATGTTGTCAACATTATTTTATGTGGCTTGAAACCCTGGCACATTGAGCAGGATAAATCTGCATCTTGGTGTTTGTGTTTTATTACAGTGTCTGCCAAGGAGCAGCTGAAAGCCTGCTGTGAGACAGGGGCGAAATGGGCTTCAGCTAATGGTCACTGTAACAACACGGAACCACCCGCAAAAGATATGCACTCGATGTGCTTGTAAGAGCATTATTATGTAACATCAATCTACTTCACTGAACATATCAAAAGAATATATTTCTCACCTCATTAAAGGGCACAAAAGACATAATGACAAAGTAATTTTCACATTTTGTTACAATGAGGTGTTTTCTTGCATGATTAATCACATTTTAGCTCACTTTTCTTTGGTGATGCTGAATGATTCTCAGAGCTAAATATTAACATTTTCATTTCAGTTACTCCCTCTAATAGAATTCACAAAAACCTGGAAACACAGTCCTGTCAGCTCTGTGGTAACACTCGGGAAGAATTGTTGCTGCTGGAAGACCACAGTTGCAGTCCAAACACTTCTGCAGTCATTTCTCATGTGTGCTTTTCTCTGTCAGGACTGCCCAACAACAGTGCTGCCTCGGTTCCCTGAGAGAAAGTCGGTGCTTGGCTGGAATGAATGCAGCCAGAGCAGGAAATACGTGCAGAGAAGATGCCAGCAATAAATGTGGGATTGATTCTTACAAGGCAAGTGTATGTGACCAGGAACCTGGCAAAAAGGGACAAACACAGTTCAGCACAGCGTTTGCTAGTATTTTATTGTAGATGTCCTCTGAGATTTACTGGTGTTGTGCCAAATCCTTGTTATTTAATTATCCTATTTAATTTAGACACTAATTTAGAGCCTGATACAACCCCAGATTCCCACTGTCTTGCAAACTTTATTATCTTCACAGCAGCCCTAGGCTATTGGACATGTCAGATTTTGATTCTATGCAACTGTGTGAACATGGCGTCATAATTAAAGATGTCAAAAAAGCAGCAGGGCAGCAGGAACATTGAGGCAATCAGTGAGGTCCATTCGTGATGACTGTGTAACCATTATATGTCCGGATGCCCTAAGTAACTCATTTGCTACCTGACCTGTTGAAGGAAATCAGCCCATCTGTTCAGAGGCACATGAGCAGCGTGAGGCCATTACTGGCATTACGCTGCTGTACAGGTGTTAAATATTGGCTTTCACCACCTTTTCGAGGAACTCCTGTAGTTTTAGTAATATTATTCCATCTACAACCACACTACATCACAGCGATCATTACTTCAGTTTTATGTTTCCCCATACTCCCGGGCACTTGCAGCAGTAATCTTGCTGAGAGCTACAGGGAAAACGAGTAAGAGCCCACACACAAGGGGAGAGTTGCCCCAAATTCAGACTTGTAACTACTAAAGATCAATCCAACAAGATGAAAAGCTTGTGGCTCTGTGAATTTCTTTGCACAGCAGTACTCTTGGCTAAATGCTAACAGGAGTCTGTTAATAGGCTTACAATAATAAACGTCTTCAATGAATTTAGAAATGAGCATTTAACACAAAAACATCTGAGGATAAGGGAATTTAATTCATTTCCACAGTGTGAGAAAACTATCTGACTTGATGATGGCACAAGAGAAAAGGTTAAGGCATATTTATCCAGAGGGGAACATAAATCTGTGTATGAAATTTTAGGATAATTGACCCACGAGTTCTCTGAAACTAACCAATGAATAGCAACAGTAGCAACAGAGGAACAGTCAGGAACAGTCAAGTGACTGCCAATATTACAAGTATACACTCACTAGCCATGGCCTGCTAGTAACAGGTCAGACCCCCTTTTTGCTGTCAAAACCACCCTAATCCTTTGGGGCATAAATTGAAGAAGTTGCAGAAAATATTTAGTCTGTTGTTCTGTAGTATGGCAGGATCAAACAGTTGCTTCAGATTTGTCCACTGCACATCTATGATGCCAATCTCCTGCTCCACCACATCCTAAAGGTGCTTTATTGGATTGAGATGTGATCACTGTGGAGTCCAATTTGAGTGCAGTGAGCTCATTGTCATGTTCAAGAAAGCAGCTTGAGATGGTTTGAGCTTTCTGACATGGTGTGTTACTCTGCTGGATGCAGACATTAGAAGATGGGTAGACAGTGGTCTGCAACATTACTCTGGTACACGGTGGTGTTTAAACTATGTTCAGTTGGTGTGAAGTGTGAAAACGTTGCCCACACCATTACACCACCCCTGGCGTGAACTGTTGATACGAGGCAGGATGGATCCATCTTTTCCTGATTTTTACACCAAATTCTAACCCAACATCTCAATGACACAGCAGAAATTGTGACTCATCAGGCTGGGCAATGTTTTTCCAATCTTCTATTGTCCATTTTTGGTGAGTCCGTGTGAACTGTAGGCTCAGTTTCCTGTTCTTAGCTGACAGGAGTAGCACCCAGTGTGATTTTAATTTGGTGTATGTTCAGAGATGGTCTTCTGCATTGGTTGTAGCAAGTGGTTATTTGAGTTACTATTCCCTTCCTATCACCTTGAAGCAGTCTGGCTGTTCTCATCTGACCTCTGGCATCAGCAATGCATTTTTTATCCAGATAACTGCTGCTCACTGGATACTTTCTCTTTTTCAGACCAGTTTCTGTAAACCCTAGAGATAGATGTGTGGGAAAATCCCTGTAGATCAGCAGTTTCTGAAATAATCAGACCAGCCTGTCTGGCACCAGTACTAATACCACATCCAAAATCACTTAAATCACCTTCTTCGTCATTCTGGTGCTCAGTTTGAACTTCAGCAGTGTTCACTTGCTGCCATGTGATTGGCTAATTATATATTTGTGTTAATGAGCAATTGAACAAATTAACCTAAAGAAATGGCCAGTGAGTGTCTTTATCCTCTGGAAACCATTAATCAAGTGTCTCTGCAAAACAAATCCACAAAGTACAGCACAAATCTTGATATATTTTGCTATAATTTAGTGCTACTGGCAGTATGAAGAGTCAAGGGAAAATATGTAAGATTAATTATATAGGCAGCATGCATGCCTACCAAGTTTCTAGAAATGAGTCCCATTTCAAACATTTGACTAAAAAAACAATTTAAAGTGCTACGAGAGGAGATGTCAGGGTCTCATTAAAAACCCAAAACATTATCCTCAGGGACCATATTCTCTATAAAAAATAAAAAAAAATAATAAAAAAATTGAATTTCCCTGTTTGGCAATGCAGCTGACCTACCAGCTGAAATACTGAAACTGCCATCATTAGACCCACATTGCCGGGAGCACAAATCACGCATATGGGATGGACCACAGTATGTTTTGTTTTTCACAAAGTGGGTTTTAGACTCGTTTCCATGTACTGCGGCTACTTTCGAAACTTACATAAACCCTAACTTCACGTTCAAAGGCTGTTTGTGTGAACTGCAGGAGTGCTGCACTTGCTGCTCCCTTGGGCTGCAGTTCCGCAGTGAGGGGCATCGCTGCGAAGCCCACCACTACCTGGATTTTCACTGCAGACACATCTTTCTAACTTGCTGCGAGGGGGAGGAGGGGAGGACTGTGAATCAAGATGGCCGGCACGCTATCAGAGAAAGGCCTCCTTTGAACTTTACTCCACCACCAAAAAAAGGTATTCTGAACAAATATTGACACGCATGAATTCACATTGTGAAAGGCATGCTTCAGGTTGAACGAAGGAGTATTAATGGGAATGTGGCAGTGCCTGGTACCACTTAAAAGAGTTTAAAAACAAACCAGGTCATTTTTTTATCAGTCTTTTTATCAGCTTTGGTAAAAACACGGTGCACAATATTGAAAAAGAAACATATAATAACCAAATGTAATATAATTATAAGAGATTTAGTGTGTACCTGCTTGCCTGGCACTGTATTCACTTCTGTTCTCGTAAAACACTGTTACTGGAAGTTACCATACACTGATTTTCTTTGGCTGCTATAGGTTAACAGACATTCTGTCCATTGCGTGGCTAAATCTTCAGCAGAATTAGAAAACAGCACATGTTTTGGTGGATTTTGTTTATCTTGTTACACCGGATTGATTTTCATAGGACCCCACTGATGAACTTGTTTGGGATGCGAACAATGTCATATGTGACAGTTGTCCTGTGCAGACAGCCCTGTAAAAATAAACACTACAATATAAACTAATAAAATAAATCCCCCTTATTATTGTGTCCTTGTGAAAAACAACAACAACTATGTTCCATGTAACTATTGTAGGTAATTAACAGGTTTTCTTCTTGATGATATGTCATGGCTTGTGAGAATAACAGCTGCTCTCTCCTTGTGCTGTAGTATTGGACAGCCCGTATCTTAGAGAGGCCTTCTCCATTGGTCAAGAGCAGAATGGAGAGAATGCAGTGGAGAGTCCTGTTGAGGTGGAGGATATGGATGAGTGCCTCATATATGAGGGCAGCATCTGCCACCACATCTGTGTTAACACAATAGGTTCCTTCCGGTGTGAGTGTAACCCCGGGTATGTGCTGCAAGAGGACACTTTCTCTTGTGTGCAAGGTAAGTAAAGATCACCAATCTTTTTCTGTCACACTAAATACCACCAGACCTTTCTAGTGATAGCAACACATGTGGAAAAGGCTCGCTCTGCCACTTGCTTTTTTAAAGCAATGATTTACAGTCTGCATGCATCCCAGAGAGCCCATTTATCTACACATTCACTGTGTATTATTTTCCTGCCTGTTGAGTTCCTTCCTGTCTGCAAGGCCTGATAGTGCCTAATAATAATTATTCTATTCATACAACATCCCTTTCCTGACTGACAGCAATGGCCAACTAGTCACATCTCTGCTGTCGTCAAACGGGATTTAGCTGAAGAGAAAGCATTTCCATGCTGTTTGAAATGTTTATTTTTTGTGAAGATCTGCTCAGATCCACAGTTCAGGAGTATTTTTAGATAAGACTGTGTAACGTACCGGCCTTTAATCAACACTGGCTTTTACCAACAGAAGCCTGTCTCAACAGGATACTAATGCTAGAGCTCTCAGAAAATTACAGTGAGCAATGGGCCTCACTAATAAAACCAAATGTTTGTCTGCAGGCAGTGTTTTTTCCTGTCTCACCTCCATTGCTATTACAACTTTCGTCCGTAGCCACTAGTCTCATATCATCTGAAAACACAGGTATTGCACAAGATCTAAGTCTTGAAGACCTTTGTAGATGGAGAGGTGGAATTTGTGATTACAAAGTAATTCATCGCTTCTGTCTTGACATTATTCATGTTTGTGCAGAGAGGGTGGATGAGGAGAACAGACTCCAGGAGGTTGACAGAGCAGCAGTGGAACCCACCTCTCCACTTCCGCCGTCAGTCTTACTCGACCCCTGTGAAGGTTAGAAATGCAGTGCTTGATAAATGGAGAGAGAGCTGCAGATCTGGCAGCTCACACTGAACACGCTCATTCATCTGGAGACTGGAACATCCACCTTAATGCTTCTGAATATAACTCTCCCTTTCCATCACATGTGATTGTGCTGCAAATGTCAAACACAAGTGGCATTTTGAACTTAGTAATTCATTCTTCATATCATAATCAGTGCCATGTCACATTTTGTTGCTCTTGTTTGGTTTCCATGACACCAGGGTGGAGGTCCACCACAATGTGAGCCAATAGTATGAAATGAATTGAACTGAATATGACCAGGTCAGGAATCAACCTGGAAACCTGGAAGAAAATAAGCAAACAGCATTACAGTAAACAGAGTGGGGGTTTTTTCTCCAACACAAGCGCTCCTCTGTTTCTGCTGAAGTAGTGCTGTGTGTAATGATAATGGAGTGCATTTCATTTGACCTGACTACACGGCATTATTTTCAGGAAACAGCATCTGTGAGCAACAGTGCACTCCAGTGGGCGGAGAGCCCCAATGCTCCTGCTCGCCAGGATTCTCCTTGAGAGCTGACGGACGCTCGTGTGAAGGTAAGGAGGTAAAATGTTGAAATGATGCAGAAAACCTTTGAATAAGCGGCTTGCATTTGCAGCACTCATTTCAGTCTTCTTCTTCAGCTCGGAGAAATTTGGTTCCAGTTGAGAAGTTTCTTGGCAAGACTGTCTGCCACTGTTTTGTCTCTTCCGCTCATCAGCACCTCTAGATTTGCAGAGGAGATACAGCCCTAGTCCCTTTCACTTTTAGCCACCAACTGGAAAAGAAAAAGAAAACATAAGTGAGAGAAGTTTTGATCTTCCAAAGAGACTATCCCAGCAATCCATGCATTATCTCAATATAGCTTACCAGCTGCATACCATACCTCTTATTTACATTCAGAATGGACTTTTTATCCTTTTTATCCTGAGTCTGATCAGCTACTGCGCTATGTGTGTAAGGTCTTTCCCTGGGGATCTAACTTTAAGCTATAACCATTGGTCTGTTCTCTACTTAGCAGCAGCAAACTGTGACAGCAGCTCACTGTGGCAACAAATTTCTCATTGTGTGGATTTTATACCCAGTGGTCTTACCCCTAATCTTTCTCTTGGAGGAGGGTCTGACCTGTCTCTTTAGTCTGCGTCAAACTGCTGATTGTCAGATACCAGACAAAGACATTCTTTTTCTCCCCACATCTTGTCTGGTTTCTCTAAATCTGTGCATCTTCTTCCTTGCACTTCTCATTGTTTATTCTCTTTCTTCACACTCACACATTTGTCCTGATTCTTTTCTTTTCAACATCCAGACATAAATGAGTGTTTGTCTGCACATGCCTGCCAGCTGAATGAGCGCTGCATGAATACTGCAGGGAGTTATGTCTGTCAGAGACCGATCACCTGTCCCCCTGGATACCAGATCAACAATGACATTTGTGAAGGTACACTACACCTTATCAGCATTAACCAACATCAGTGTATTTACTTACATCCACAGTGAATATGTTGTAAATAGCAGCAAGGGAGTATGTGAACTGCTGCATTATTACATGCATTGTTCCAGCACAGTCACCTTTATAAGCCTTATGAGTATTCACCCTTCACCTTAAAATCACCCAGTAATTATGAAATTTTAAGCACACAAAGACTGAATAACACCCCCCCCCCAAAAAAACAACAACAACAAACAAACAAAAAACAAAACAAAACAAAACAACAAAGTATGAAGAATCTACCTTTTTCTATAGTATTTCTTGCTGCTAACTGTATGAAGAGCTTCCAGGCTCAAGGGTGGGTGGTGCCCAACTTTGGGATGAAATAGTAAACCTCCCTATGCGTCTCATTATTTCCATGCACCATAAATTGGGCCTGTGCAGTGGTCTCCTTCATAAAGCACCAGTAGCGTTCCGGAAGAAGGGCCTCTAAGATCGGTATTAGTAGTAGTTGAAACTGCAGATGGGTTTCTGTGGGCTCGAGCAAGGAGACTCAGCTAATCCGTATTCCTTGTGAGTAAAGGATCTTCAGTCGGGCAAAACGAGCATTTAAGAAGAAAGTAAGCCTCCAAACAGATCATTGGCTCTGAAGTAACAACATTATCCAAAGCGTGTTTGGAACAATCAGGCCAGCAAAATTAATGATAGCCTGTCAAAAGCACACAGAACTTTTCTTTCTTTTAATTTTTCACACAATGTCCCAAGATTGTGGCTGTCTTATCCTAGGTAAGATAATGCAAAAACATCTTTGTGCCGTGCTTACTTATTCCAACTTAATGTCTTACCATGATGCTGTAATGAAACGCTCATTTAGCCTTCTCACACAAATGAAGCACATTCAGCCCTCAAAAAGAAACAAATGCTTTCCTCCCTCATCTGGGAAGTGAATGACTCAGTTAAGACCAGAAAATTAATTGTGCAATCTTGCATCAGTGCTTGCTGTCTTGTTGTTGATTTTGAAAATCTTGGCTAGTGATGAGCAAATAAAGACTTTACCCATTATGAAATACAAAGCACTTGATTGCACATTTGTAGCTGCAAACAGAAACAGCTAGCAGCAAATGTAGCATGATTTTCTGTAGTGCAAATTCGCCAGTATTTTAATATTAGGAGATTAAAAACATGTGTAGCCCACAGCTAACCCGGGGTGCCACTGCAAAAATTACATTTCTCGTTTTCAGCACCCAGAGCAGGATGGGGAGAATAAAACTAGAAAATATTAACAATAATTTGTCAAAATAAATCATTTAAAATGTGGCCTCTGAACATGGTTGCATTACCTAACTATGCAGTATCTAGTAGTATTGTATTTAATTTTTAAAAAAAAGTGAAACATGGAGAAAACTGACTGGTTAAAGCCTCTCTTACAGCAGCATGCAGAGTCTTTGACCTTTAAGGTTCCTTGATCCCTCTGACTTCACTGGGAGAGGAAATCACTACCAGTCTCTCACACATTTATCCTGCTTCCTGCTTTTTTTTCTGTCTTTCTGTTGGTGTCAGGCTCACTCAGCTTCTTGCTGACTCTGCCAGGTTTGTGTCAGGAGCGAGATGCTCAATCACTATCTGCTGTTTAGAGACCTACCCTGTGTCTGCAGGGCTGCCAGAACTAGTTTAGGCCTCTGTACAGCAATTGCAGTAGAAATACTGCACACCTACTTGAAAACACAAGACTTCTGTGAATTATTTTCATGCACAGAGATACACAAACACATGTATATTTTTTTTATATTTTGAGAGTGTGATTTCCCTCCAGCTTTGGTTCACACTGTGGCAGCAGATGTGAAAAGCTGATTTTCAGCAGGTAACTCTTTGAGTAGACAGGTGTTATGGGAGTCGGGGAATATACCGCAGTGTTCACTCACGCAATGCACAGGAGACTTCTGTTGGTTTGGCTAGATGTGTTAATCAGGTTAATATACCTGAAGGATCTTTTGTTCATAACAGCTTTTTTAGTATACATATGATTTCCAAGTTGTAATTACTTCTTTTTGCCTTGACTTAGAGAACTTTATGATCAATGAACAGCAGCAAAAGTCAAACACTTGCTTTGCCGTTTAACCAGAGTGCCATCCAGTGGTAAAATATGCTATTACATCTTTTCTGGAATTAATAATTTCTCCCGTCCCCATTAAACCCTCTCTTCTCCCACAGACATCAATGAGTGTGTGCAGAGAAGCCATAACTGTGGAGATGGCTTTGAGTGTGTGAATACAGAGGGCTCTTTCAGATGCAACCCCAAAACTCGATGTCCTGTGGGCTTTAGCCACAACGTGCAGGGCAGGTGTGTAGGTAAGAGAAACCAATAAATGTCCTTGCTGGACCTGCAGCACTTAGTTCACTGTGTTTTGTCTGTTACAGGTGTGACAGAAAAAATTTAATTTATTACAAAACAAAATCTGCCTACATGTACAGAGCCACATATCATCATTTTCACCTTTTTCTCTTATGTTTAGTTCAACTCCAAAAAGATCGATATTGCTGCAGATTTTAATCAAATATTTTTCTCTATGTTTTTATTTTGCTTATTTCTTCCATTTGTTTCAAAATAAGATCCTCTGCCTCAGACTAATTGTAAAGACCTTTTTCTCAATATTCTGCATATATATATATATATATTTTATTTTATTTTATTCATTCCCTTTCACTTGATTGAGTATTACTACTAATAAGATGAATAAACAAATGAACAAAATGAACAAAATTTACATGCCAAAAAAATCAGGGAGTTGCTCAAACAGAAGATGGTCCAAAAGTTCAGAAAGAAACAAAGACAAATCCAAACACTGACAACAAGGATACAAGGAAACTAAATAAAAACAAAAACAACACAGGAACGTGGGGTAAAGACCTGCCAGGGAATACTGGGAACACAGACTGACAAAAGATTAGGAGGAGTGAGCCATAAATATGCAGAGAACTTAAACAGGTAAAACTAAACAAAAGGAGGCCAAGGAAAAAGAGACACACAGAGAGAAGTCATTAGAATTGGCAAACCATAACAATTTTTTCATTGTTTGTTTTTCTTTCTTTCTTTCTTTCTTTTTTTTTTTTAAAGAGATTTCTTATCTT
>VVHJ01015518.1:22474-47674 GCA_015107715.1 Tylochromis polylepis | reverse complement strand
TTAATTTGCAAAAAAAAAAAAGTATTTAAAAAAAAAAAAAAAAAAGCCTTCCTGTATAACGCTGCTGTTTTTGTGAGTGAGACACAGCTGAACAGCCATGAATATACAAAAGTGTTTATCACGTTTTATTTAGAACTTGTGAGTATAAGTGGCTGCCAAGTCCTAGTGTGCCGGTCTTCCCATAAAACTGAGCACATGTCGACATACCTAAGCCACAGATGCTATTTAAAGCACATTGCTGTATTGTTGACTGTGGCCACTTGATTAGTTGATTATAGCGCGAGACACACGTCATATGTGTTTGTATAATCTGACAAGTGTAAAACAACACTAGTTCTTCTTACCATTAGACAGTCTGTTTACCTAAGGCTGAAAGTCATCAGGTGGTGGTGTTGACTGGGTATTTTTTCTCCTACCAGCAGCAGGAATCAGGAGTTTCGATGTTTAATTGCTGTGTTCCTGGGTGTTAATGTGGGAGGATTGACCGTACATCACGGCATCCCATTTAGTGGTGTTCTCCTACACATGAAACACGGTTTCCATGTGCAAATACAGTTATGCAGGTTGGCACAGAACTCTAACAGAATGTGCTCATCTTTTTTTTCTTTTTTTTTTTGTTGAATGCATAAATTTAGGAAGCCCAAACATTGGCCAACAGCACTCGCTAACCAGGACTACTCTCAGAAAACACGTGTCAAATGTAAATATGTGCACTCAGTCAATGCCACTCATCCATGATGTGATGATACTGCTGTCAATGTGGCCCTCTTAAATGGAATTACTGTCATAGTTGGCAGGATGACTCTCATCAGGTGATAAAAGAGGTGTTGATACAGAAGCATCTGGCAGGCTTCAGAGCTCCAGACAGTTTCTACTCCTACCCAAATCTATCAAACCGCAGACAACATCTGCTCGGGCTGAAGATTAGCCTAGTTAGCAGATATTGTGAGTTTCAAAGCTTGTTTCTTGTGCAGAGGAAAAATATTGATTCTGTTGATACAACTTAGATTAATCATAAACTCACCCAGGACAGGGGGGGAGGGGATTTACACTCAACTAAGCCATCTTCAGCTCCTCCTCCGCAGGGTTTTTCCTGAATATGTTACCCAAGGCTTGTTTTGGAAATTTTTTGATTGATCACCAGGATTTAGGAGAGGAATCTCACACAATTTAACACAAATCGCTGTAGTCTTGGAGAATAAACCAGGGATGCTCGATGCCAGTGGCGTTTGGAGTTCTACACAGTCTTAAACAGACTGTAACAGTGTGACTGCTCCATGGTGATGACAGATGTTGTAATGTAGATTTGATTGATGTTGATTTACAAAGTTTACTGTCTGTCATGTATTTTATATCAAAGAAATGCTGGCAGACACTTTTAAATCTAGGTCAGGTTAAAGCCTCGTGAGACCTGTACAGTGCTTTAGACTTCTTTTTCAAATGAATTTAACTGAAAGGACTTTGATTGAAAGGACAGTGGAGCTGATGTTAAAGAGACAGAAACCAGGGGGAGTGACGTGCAGGAAACATGCCAGAGTGTGCTGAAACCCAGGCGCCTGCAGTAGACTTTCATTGTAAAGGTCATATGCTCAACCCAGTGAGCTATGCTGGCATCCATGCTGATGATTTCGGTTCACATACAGACAGACCACATGAGACTCCATCCATAGATCACCATGGTTCACTGAAGGGTTGGATGAGCATGAGTAGAGAACACCTACAGGAGATGATTTGATGATGGTGCTCTGTAACACCATTATCAAAACATCAAATAAGGAAATGTCTTTTGGAAGAATCGAACATGGTGGTGTGGGACCGTACTGAGATACTTTATGTTCTGTTTTCATTTCATTTGCCACCTGCCTCTATATACACATACTAACCTTCACTGCTTCTTCTGTATGTCAGCGTTTCTCCTTTCTCAGTTACACACACACACACACACACACACGCAAAGACACTTCTTCTGTCTCTCAAATGTGGCCAAAACCCCTGAGGGACCAAAGCCATTTTTCATCTAATTACAGAAAACCTGCATGACTGGCTTTGAGGCAGCTTGTGAAAGGAGGGACATAGTCTTTTCTTACACTGCACATATATTTAACCAGCAACCTTTAGCAAAAGTTTATTTCACTTTCAGGCACTGGTTCATGTTTGTTGCCACTTCTTTTGGTGGCTGAAATATGTTGCCCTCAAATATCACCCACCTTCCCAAATGCTTCTGCTGTATAGAGCCTTAAAGCTAAACAGTTGATCCAGGAATTAACTAATAATCCAGCAAGCAGTTTAACCTAAGCACTGTGTTTTCTATATCTAAAACACCTTGTCTAGTCCCCATCTAAATCCTGCACGTCTTTCAGACTTACTGTTCATGCATGAGTTCACAATAGTGGTATTTTTCCATCACTGAAGCACACAAATATATCATCATATGACCCAAGAGTGACAACTACAGTCTGCTTCAGAGGGGGACAGTACTAGAAAGGAATTTTCCCCCGGGACAGATCAGAAAAGACTCGGTGAACTGACGCTGTCTTTGTGGGTGTGCAGCAAGTCTGCAGCAGCATTGGAAGAGGCAGCTCTGAGGTAATGTTTGTCTGTCTCTCGTGAAGATAAACCTGTCATTTGAGCACTGACAAACGTGACATATCCTTATCCTTATCTTTTGCTTTTCATTTCTTCTTGGGAAAATGGAACCTAACTTGATGAGATTATGGATTGGTTTTATCTACTGGGTCAGACAACACGTCCTGACCGTGGATCTCATAAAAAATATCTCTTCTTACTTAAATAATGGTAATTTAGTAACTTAAAGAGACAAAAAAAAATGGTGCTTTTATTACATACATTACAACTTAGAATATCTTGTTCAGATATATGATATGAAACATATTCTCCTGTAACGTTAAGCCTATCAAAATAGTTTCTGAAATTTTCATGTATAAATCCATCAAGAGCTGCTCTTCTCTGCCTTCTTCTCTGCCCCAGGTTGTCTGTACATTGCCTTTAATAGTTTTTATGCTCCTCAGCACAACTGAGAAACGTTTTATCTGCTGCTTGGACCTGTCTGGACCTCACTGTCCTAATGGGTGATCATAAATTTACAACTAGCAGCATTCAGCTTTACTGCTGCAGCATGGTGGGTTGACATCATAATATCCTGTGAAACCACCAGTGAGCTTTTACCTGTTAGGTTGCTCTGGTGCACACTCAACTTCTAAAAGCTATCTTGCCAGTTTGTTTGTCTAGTCTTTAAGGCAGCTGCCATTCATCCTTCTGTTTTCTCAACCACTTATCCAACAAGATGCGGGAGGTGGGTGACATCTGGACTCTATTGCAGATGCCACTGAGCAACAGGTGGAGTACACCCTGGACAGGTTGCCAGCCAATCACAGGGCCAACACAGAAACACAGACAAACACTAACTCTCACATTAATTAAGCAATTAACCAACATGCAGGCTGGAGCAGGCACGGGGGGAATATACAAATTCCACACAGAAAGATCCTGGCCAACCAGCAGATCTGAACTCAGAACCACTGCATTACAGTGATATCCTTTCATAATCACTTTAATGTTATCAGTGGGACAGTTTTGCTGTGGTTAGCAACACTGTCACCTTACAGCAAGAAGGTCCTGGGTGTAAGGTCCTGGGCCTTTCGGTGTGGAGTTTGCATGTTCTCTTTTTAGGCCTGCATGTGCTCTCCCACAGTCCAAAGACATGCTTTTTAACTGGTGATTATTGAACTGGTGAATAGTTGTGTGTCCTTACTTGTGATCCCGCAGTAGACTGGCGGTCTATGCAGGTTGTACCCTTATTATTTTTTTTTTGCATATGACAGCCCTGTGAATCTCCTTTTTTAGATAACTGTTTTAGCTTTACAAAATATAGCCTTATAGGCTATATTTATATAAAGCCTTTTGTTTCATACTGCATAGAATAGTTTTATATCACTAAATTAAACTTTTAAAGCAAAATAAATAAATGTCTAGTGACTATTACATTTAAATTCATCAGGTTACTGCTCCAAAAAGGTCCGTAATATGGGAGGGGCTTTGAAGCAGCTGCTAGTTAGTTTGTCATCTAAAAAAGTGATGTTGTCAGTGTTTACTGCTTGTTTTTGCTGCCCCCAAGTGCCTAATAAAATCTGTTATTGCAGTCCATTTTGGCATTTAGCCATTACTTCATGGCAGTTTTAACCCTTTAGTTTAAAAAGCAAGAAATTTTAAATAATAATAATAAGACAAAGAATTTTAAATAAAGTAATTCTAACCTTGTATAATAGGTTCAGTTTTTTGTGTTGTTGTTGTACATGTACATCATATGAAGATTGATTTGGTAGGCTAAATTGCTACGCAAATTAACATTTTGTCTGCTGAGACTCATCTTGAATCTTCAAAATGATCAAAGAAAACTTGTGCACTTTTCTTTGTCCGCGCCTCCTAAGATCAGCCTGCATTTGACATCATTTTAAAATAACAACATTTTTAGAAATGCATCTTGATTCTCAGAGTCTGTTCTGGATCTGAAGAGAAAACATCATCTCAAGCACCACGAAGGACTACTTCCACCGCTTTGTTCAGCCGTCTCACTTTGTCACCAGACACCCAGCCTTTTGAAAAGCAGTGATTTATGATGGAACTGATCGCTGCAGCATCTGTGCCAGCTGACAATGCTTTTGTTCCCTCTTCAGGAGTCACAAGTGACATCAGATCATAGTCCAGATCCTGCTTTTTATTCTTCCCCTTGTGGCAACTGTAGGAGATAAATAAAGGAGGAGACTCTACACAGAGCAGTTCTCTCTCTCTGCATGTCCTACTAATATCAGTGTCAGTGCATGACAGGGTCATTTCTTTGCCTGCAAAAGAGCAAAGAGTCTAAAGACTTCCTGCCAGAAACCCTTTAGGGTGTCATTGTCTAGCACAGTATCATGAGTCACTGTCCATCAGGCTTTCATTCGGAATTTAACTAGGCCAGGAGGAGACACTCGCTAATGAATGAAGCATCCAAGAAATGCCATTTGTACTGCCTGACCTCAGTATTGCAATGACAACAAGACCAATATAACATTACAATAACCATAAATCAATGCACTGCAGGTATAAAGTCTTTAAAATCATTAAAGGAGGGTTCGTTGGTCTCTTGATCCCCTCTCCCTTTTGTTCTGTTCTTTATCTCATTACCATCACTGAAGCTGACCTCAGAGCAGCCATCCCTGCCCTGCAGACAAACCTCTAACCCTGCGCTGAACTGTAGGATCATCCACCACTGTCACTGAGAAACCTCCACAACTCTGGGATCATTTGGTTCACATTATCCCCGTTTTTCAATTAAAATTTTTAAAGGTGGATTTGGAATGTAATCATGAATGTCCCGCCATTGTAATGGAAAATGTGACGAATGAACAAAATGACCTGAGATACCACCTGTCAGACATCAGGCCTTTACCTTGTTTACAGCCAACACTGGCTATTATTTACAGGGAGCCACACAGACATAAAACTCTCATACAAGTGGTTATTACAGTTCAGGACACTGTGTGCACAGTTAACCACATGCTATGGCCAGCTAAGGTCCCGTAGACACAGACATTTTGAGTGGGACTCAAAATGTTGGAGCAATTTTGAAAAATACCTTTCAAAAACTTCTCTGGAACATGCATGTCAATCCAGCAGCACGTAATGAAATAAAGATAAAATGATTGAAAGGGTCTGTGGCGCTGGCTTCAAAACACTTTTGTCACCGGCACTGAGGGATACATATCAAAAGAAGTACTTTCAGGTATCTCTTTACCTCTTTTGGGTTGAAGGTGAGGGTGTTTCCATTTCTTGGCAAAGCATGAGTGGAGAGAGGGAGAAGATTAATGATATAATAGCTCTGACCACACGGTTTAGTTATTTAAACTGGCAGCATCAGCTCAAATTGTTTCATGGCTTTCTGCAATGATACATTTAGGAGCATGTCTGGACAGGTTGCAATATGCTAGAGGAGAGAATTCATTGCAACTCTCTCTGAACTCAGCCAAGAGAGCGGAGCTTGGAAGCTATGACACCATTGCTAAAGTACACGCAGAATGTTTACGTCTCAGCAGCTTGTTTGCGCACCTTTCGTTTCTTGTGGACAGTGAAAGAATTTGTCGAACTGCAAAGTCAGAATCTGATTAAATGATTGCCTCGCTCCATTACAAATCGATTTAAAAGTTGGGTTTCGGTGAGGTGAGCACTTTTAAGGAAAACTGTTTCCTCAGATGTGACTAAAGGTGAGGTGCATTGTGAAACCAGGACGAGAGAATTAAATCAAAGTGAGGAGATAGTGTCTTCTTCTTTGGAAGGGCAAGGAAAGGCTGTCAGGTGCTACCAGACCAGCTGACTGTCATGATGTTGGATGATGATCCGTGATATTTCCTAAGCGTCTCTGAGTCCTACGGGGTTGTAGTGAGTTTGGTGTTTTTGTTCAAAACATCCCAGGTCAGGATGCTCGAGACGTGGGAGGATTACTGTAAGCTCAGCTCAGGTGACGTCTTCTGTTGGGGGGGGCAAGCATGAGGGTCCTCTATAGCCCTGTTCCAAACCACTCCAAAAACAGGGGAAAAGTATCATATGGGGTTCTCAGATCATTTGTAGACACACCATTACACACCTTCAAAGGCAGCTTTTGACATACTCACTCCAAATTCTTATTATTCCGTGTCTCAGATGCACTTCTGTTCCATGATTAAATATTTCAAAAGCTTTCAAGAGCAGGTTAAGCGGGCTGGTATGTTCATTCATATCATTGTAAATGGGTGCCTCAAAATCCCCCAGGAGAGCTTATACAGCCTGTATTCGTACCTTAATACTGCCGACAATACCCTGAAGCTATTTGACCACTGTGTTTACTTGTAAAATCAGATAGACCATGGAAAGTCAGATAGACCCTGCAAGGGCCAGGATCTCTCTTGTGGAGAGTGGATATTGTCGGCTATCTCGAGCTTCCATCTCAGAGTCTCAAACAGAGTTAAGAGAGTGCATGAGTGAGCTCGGCAACCATACAGTATCTCTGGAATCACATAAAGACAACCTTGTGCTCTGCAATTTAGTGTGCAGCGCTCAGGTGCTTGTGCATGTCTCAACCAGAGGAAAAACAAAAGTATGACTGACATAATCATGTGTCAGAAGATTTATGGTCAGAGAGAGCAGAGGGGAGAGAAAAACTGGGAAGCACATTTTCTCTCCCCACCTCCTCCTCCTCCACCTTCAAATTATTGTCTTTAGTGCCGTCCACTTGTTTGAGTGAAATGTTGGAAACTGTTGAAACAAAATAGACTCTCTGAGCCGCGAGTTAATGAAAGCCTTGATTGAACCACTCTGTGTCTGTGAAATTGAATCATTTCCTTATTCATTGGTGGTATATTTTCACTAGTCATGCATCTTCTTTGTTTTGTGTGTAACCTGCTACAGACACGAAGAAGTACAGGCAATCTAATCACTTTGTAAGATGTAACTGGGTTTGGGCTCATTATGCGAACTGGAACAAAATCCTCAATTCAAGCACCAGTTTCAACACATGTCTGCATTATCAAACAGATTTAAATTTTAGCCATAAATCTGATCACTGTCATCACTAGTCAAGCTTGATCTAATGATAAACTATAGAGCAGGATGGGTCTTGCTTAGATGTATTTTAAAGGCTCATTGCTGGCTTTGACGCTAATTGCTGGCTGGAGCTCACTGCCGGGCTGCCCTGATCTATCAGGTCATGGGAGCAGATAGGGAAGCTGTGGCAGACTGCCAGCAATAACAAAGGGAGTGAGCGAGACTACTAACCATAAATCTGCAGCTACCACCAATTTCCAGCTCCTGCAGGTGATGGGTGAGCGTGTGTGTTTGTGTGTCTACGTGTGCGTGTTTATAAACAAAACTCCAAAGGGTAACACTACCCCACTTCATAGCAACATGGATATTACACCTCTGAACATCTTGGCATGGGCCTGGTCCTGTTTATGGAGAAACACAGCTAAGAGTATAATTAGCAATTCAGTGATCCTGCAGGGTGTCTGACTTATCAAAGAAGGTGGTATTTTGTTCTTGTGACTGAACAAGTCTGAAGTGACTGTGGCCTCTGTGTGGTGGGGTTTTGCACCTGACTGGAAAACACTGCAGGTGGATTACCTGGAACAGTAGCTAAACTACACTGTTTGTTTTTAAAAAGGTGTGTTTTGCTGTAAATAATAGCATCAAAGGCTTCACGGTGTAAATCTTCAAAATCCGCATTAGTAGAACCAAAGGGCACCTTGTAACTTTAGAGCGCCACATTCAAAGTACCGACACAAAGCTGGGATTTTTGCCCCTGTCATTCACGTGTTTGATCATTGCAAGTGAAAGTAAATGGGGGACACGTATGAAAGGGTCTCGGAGACGCAAGTGTGTTGTTCCTGAGCTAGTGGGATGTGCGTCTTGCACACAAAAACCCTAGTTTAATTTTAACCAGAGCCTTCTGAGCAGCTGCCTTTTCTTATGCGTGAGTCTTTTGTATCAATATTATGAAAGCTGAAAGCCTTTGTCAGACAGAGACAAGCCCCTGTTATTATCCCTTCACGCCCTTTTCCCTTTATTCTAGGTAGATTATCACTGCCAATGACACATGATATGGCTAATCTACTGTAAATTAAACCTGAATTCTCATGTGTCTCAGTTTTTTTCACAAAGGAGGTAGGGGAAAAAAAAGGTTCTTTCACAGAGAACATGCCCATTTGTACAGTCTCTGATATACAGCGCCAGTGAAAATTTTGTCAGTCGGTCCTTGGAGATTACTGGGAGCAGGTTTTCCATCAACACCTTTGGGGCCACCTCCTCACTCCACTTCCAGGCCAATGAGAGTGGAATCTGGAACGACTGTGGGCTTTTGAATCGTTAACATTTCCCTGACACGCTGGCCGGCCTCTCTTGGAGACTACCCTGCATTTTCTCTGCAGCGCTGGAGTTGTTGTAGCAACTAGTGGCCCAGAAGTGAATGAAGCAGATGTGCAAGTCATCTATCACCTGACAGCTCCCACTCCCCCGACTGAGCAAGTCATCACTGTGACAGTCCGCCCAAGCAGTCTCATCAATTACCCCTGTACCCTACCATTAGTGGACAAACACTTTTCTTCTGGGAGACATTCAACTCCTTCCCAGTGTGCAAGATGGGCCCTCAATTGAGCCTGAATAACTTTCCCCTCTCAAAGAACATCTCTGTTTCTGCCGAACATCGCACACATTGTGCTAGTCCTTGATTTATCGTCATGGTAACTGTGTGATATTAACAAACATGTTTATTTTGTGATAATTATGTCAAACTGTTATGTTTATCTGAATGAAGTAAGGGCACTATCAGTTAATGGATTATTTTTTTTATGAGCAATTAAAGTAATTAGAGCCATAAATGTTCAACAGCTTTACTGCATTTCTTTTTTATGGCAACAAAATGACAGCTAAGGTTCCTTTTCTTTAATTTACAATTGCTGCTAAATTCACTAAGACACACTAACTCATTCTGAGGCATATCACAAATGTTCAAGTGTGTTTTATCCACATAAAGCTACCGCAGAACATTTCTTTATGGTATAATCGATAAAAAACCTATGTGTGAACAAGAAATAAGTGAACTCGTGTCTTGTAAGTGTTATTCTTTTCCTGTATTCCATCAGTAGTAGTCATGAAATGCAGTAAACACAGACATTTTAACACACCTTTAAACAGTCTCTATCACTTACAGTATACAACTATGGCAGCGACAACAGGGGCCAACTTACATATATCAGCTTCTTTTTTTCACAGGGGTTTAAAAACAGACGTTGGGGTCAGAATGCGACCTTGAATATGCAAAATATATAAATAAAACATTCATATAAAAATAGGCTTTTACAAAATATACTCTATTAACCAATGCTTACCAAACATGGAAAGTGTGCCCATGGTTTTTGTTTTTGTTTGTTTGTTTTTGATCAATGATTCCAGTTAAGCTAAATCAGCTTGAAGTGAGGAATGCCGCTGAAGACGGTCAGTACAGCATACAAGTACAGCCTTCCACCTCACGTTTCTAGACTAGCAGCAAACAGAGGGAAGACAAATTCATGAAAAGGTCAGAAGGTCAATTTGAGTAGCCTACAGCATTTTCATCTGGAACAACATTAGTCTACAGCAATACAGATTATTCCAGACAGATTCAATTCCAGTGTCTTAACCATGAACAAGGTTGGATTTCTTTAATAAACTCATGACATTTAGGTTTTTGTTGTTGGTTTTTTTTGTCCATACTGGACGAAATCAGTAGTTCTTTATAGAATAAATTAATATTAATTACTTTTCATTCTCTAAATACAAGTATGTTAAATATTCCAAATTGCTGCTTAATTTCATCTGTGCACAGGTGGAGTGAGACCTACGGCAGTGTGTGCTGCCCGGCATCACGTCCACCATAATTTATCTGCATTGGCAAAGTCCAAGCAGTCTGCATGTCAGTACACGTCCATATAGCTTAAAGTCTTAACATTTAACTTTAGAGACTCCTTTTGTGGTCACCCAGTCGCATATGTCGGGCTACATTTGTTTTCCCCTTTAACAGTGGTTGTCACAATGCTTCGCCACTACATCCCAACGAGCAGTCCAAGAAGAGGGGTGCAGAGCTTTTGTGCAAAAGAATCATGGTGCCTCATTTTTAGCTTACTGTATATGCAGTACAGCAGTTCCTCATGATGTGTGTAAAGACTGCAAAAACAGCCTCTTTTTTTCTTGTAAAGGTTGTCCATTAAAACACAAAAACAAGACCACTCACATACATACATCTCACACACACACGCACAGACTCACACACACAACATCCAATAAATATTCTCATTTGCATGTGTACACCTCTGTCCTCTCGCTGCACGTGTTGCATTTCACATAGCAGCACCACAGGAACTTGCAGTTGCACTGCCAGACCCGGGAGTACTGGTGTGTGTTGTATCCCCGACCGCAGCACATCAAGTCGCAGCCGCTGATGTGTTGCATCATTGTCTTGTTACACACCCTTCCCTGCGTCCCCAAGCTCCCTGTGACGGGGTCCGCCTCACAGTAGTTAGGAGACTTGTCTATGTACACCAGCTCTGTATCCATGGGCTTTCGGTAAGAGTACGGCTTCTTGATCTTAAGGAATTTAGGGCGCTTGTTGCGGCTGGCTTTGACTGGTTCCACGTGTACGGCGTGGGCATATTTCTCCTTGAGAATGTAGCCGAGCTCACGGAACTTGGGAAGTGTAGTCCAGCAGGTTTTGGTTGTGCAGGAGCCTGAAACACCATGACACTTGCATTCCAGTCGCATGTTCTTCTCCAGCACCTAGACACATAAAAGCAGCTTAGTAAGGTAATAAACACAGTCCAGGGATGACTGTTTTACAATCAGTTCCTGTTGACTATAAAAATGGAACATGGTTATGCTAAAATCAATCAGAATTTGTGTGTGATTAAAATTCAAACTATGCTTGCATATCCTTACATCCTTACATACTGCCTCAATCCATACTTCAGCTTTACTTTAAAACTTACGAAAAACGTGCAGCTTATTAAACAGCGTGACTGACAAATACACTACAGCTAGGGATTAAATACAGCCCCACCACATAACAGTGTGGTACCATATACGCAGAAGCCAAAATAATGTATCAGATTTCAGGCTCTGTGTGTGTAGTTACCACACACAACACACAAATGTCAAGAGTGACTGTACAAGGCGCCGAGTGACTGGGATTACGGCTAAAGCCTCAACTGATGACAATAAGAAGTGCCATTGACTAAACTAGAGTTTTCTTTAGCAACAAGGTCAATTGCAGTTTCCGTTTTTTTCTAAAATGCTAGGTGTTTGGTATGCGATACGGTCTCCTAAAGCCATTCGTGAGAAATTTACGTGTCTGTGTTCTTGGCAAGTAAACTGTAAGGAGTAAAAACCCAAATGCAGACGTGTGAATAAGGACCAAAAGGAACAAGTTTTCCCTGAGCAGACCACTTCATAAAAACCTTGGCTTCACTCCCTAATCCATCACTTGTCCTGTGACCAACACTTGTGACAGCCATTGTGTGGACGTCTTCGACCAGGGAGCTGTGAACGCTGCTCCTGCTCAGTGTCACTGCTTTTGATTAGCATAAGTAAAGGAAAACAGAGAGTCTATTTATTTGCAGAAAGAATAGGAAATAAGTGAGGCTGCTCAAAGTTTGAATCCACGAGAAGTCCTTTTCGTTGGGAGGCAGTTTAGCTGTCCAGAAAAGCCAATCTGAATTCACGGCCCTGAAATGAGTGTAGAAAATTATCTGCTTGGTACTATTGTGTTAGGAGGCTTTTCAGCCTCTGTGTTCAATGTGTTCAATGGTTGTGGGAATTAGGCTCTTTTGGCAGAGTCAGAGAGGGAGAGAGGATATGGGTTAACTTGGGCAAAGCCTTAGCTGTTGGACACATTATTCCACTCAGTTTCCAACTTCTAGACCTACTGGAGTCTCTTTGTCATTCTGCAGCGTTATGCAACCATCCACACAAAAACACACACACACAGAAAAAAGATTAAAATCAACATGTAACTAAAACGAACCCTAACAAAAACTGTCTAAAATGTAGTTTTTCGATATAATATTGTTGGCTTTGATTATGTTTTTATGTTGTGACTATTTATGGTTTGCTTAATTTGTTTGGTTTTTTGGGATTTTTTTTCTTTTTTTGCATTTTATTGTGAATGAAAATATAATCAGCTCTGAGAATTGACTTAAGCAGTGAATTTAAACTGTGCATTAGAAAGTACCCCTCCATACAGGCAGATATTACCCAATGACGAGCAGCCCCAATCGCTAAACTGTAAACACCCCCGAGCTGCATGTGCATGCACATTGCACCTGATGTGGGTTTGTGCTAAAAGAGAAATTGTGGGTGGGGATTGTCATAAAGGTAACTGTATACTGTCCCAGTGGTGCAAAACATGGGGGGGACTGGGCTAATGCCTTTTTGTACCGTGTCAATCTGTTTTCAGTTCAGAGATCTGGGCTGTAATCAAACCCTGCCACTTAGACAGCTAAAAGCAATCTTTTATTCCACTCCTTGTTTAAGCTGCTCAGTGCTTTGGCTCACTCCTACCAAAGCATTACTAGCTTTAGACTACTTAAGATCAATTCGCCATTATATTTAAGTGTGGAAAAAAGGATTTGGAGATCAGAGCAGGACTTTTATTGATTGATAGATTTAGACACAGTCCTCGTGCTAATTACCTACCTTGCGTCCCACCTCATTATTATGGAGGTTCATGAGTGTCCTTGCATTCTGTTTGACCTCCCGTGCGTCAATAAATACTTTGGAGAAGCCTAAGCCGTAGCTGATATCTGCTGAGCAGCCTCCCCACTTCCATCCTTGGTCTTTACTGTAGAAACCCTGCTTCTCCTTGTCACAGCTACAGTCACTCAGGTTACCCTGTGTACAGGCGGCTGTGATTGCATGAGCCACCCCTGCTGCGATGATGGCGTAGGTGAATGCAGCCTCTCTACTGCCTAGGGGAGCAGAAAAAAAAGGTGATGAATAATTTGATAATAATGTGTAAGAATAAAATGTAGGCATACATTTAGATTTAATTAAGAGGGGATGATTATAGCGTTTCTCCTTTACTATAAAAGGAATACTACAGAATGTAAGAAGCCGTTTAAATAGGAAAAAGAGGTCAATTATTAACAGTATGTGTGCTTACATCACAGTCTTACTGACATATCGCTCAAGGGCTGCAGTGTTTTGAAACCTGACCCGGAAATTGTCGTGCCCATGAACCAAAATGTCTGCGGGCCGTATTGTCAACAAAGCTGTATGAATAAGACAGTTGTCAGCAAGGAAGGGCTATTGATCCACTTAGAAGCTGTCACATTCTGTGTAAACTCATAAGGCAGTGACATCAGAATCTTCATTCTGCTGTTATCTAGTTCCAGGCCCAGCCGACAAATCATTTACACACACGAAAATATCGACAAATAACTAAAGGTTAATCTGACAGGACTCAGACAGGAGTCAAAAGACAGAACCCGAAGCAAAGCTCTCAAGTCAAACGAGCCAAGAGAAAGTCTAATATCGCTTTAAAATGTCTTATTTGAAACCTCAAGTGTATTGTAAACAAAGCGATTCAATGGTGAAATGTTCCCAATATGTATGTGAGCATTCTCAAACAAAATCAGCAAGTATGATGTTTTAGTTTCAGATCTATGATTCATTATAATGCAAACAGGAAACTCCTAAGTGCATCATCCATCATATCTATGTGTAAATAAACTCTTCTTGTTACTATTTGCTCAAAACAAACATCATACCTTCTTTGTGCTTCCTCCAGCCACCAAGTTCACTATGTAAAGCTGCCGTGTTTTTGATAAACAACTTGGATGTGAGCCCTTGCCATTGAAAAAAAAAACTCATATTGAGGCATCAATTATTTGGACGTTTTTATAGACTTGATGGGCTCGGAGCCAAAAAAGAAGGTGTGTCAGAGCAGTCAGTTCTGGCTGCACCGTTGTTAATTTTTCCCCTGCACTTCTGAGTGCATGGGTTTACCACAAGAGATGGTATGAATACTTCATAACCTTGTAATGACAGAAGGAAGATCTTTAAAAGAAAGTACAACAAAAAAAAATCAAAAGCCTGTACGTGTTGAACTAGGAGTGCCAGTTTACTCACACTTCAACCTCTCACTATGCAGTCTCTTTGTATGTTCCTCATCTCAGACTATTAGTGTAACTACAAAGCTCAAGTGCAAACATAGCCTAGGTCTAAACTGTCTCAAATCTAGTGCACGTTGCGTCAACATTGTGTCAGTCACCCTGCTCATTCATTTCCAATTGTTGCTTCCAGAACAATAGCAAGCTACACAGCTCCACTCAGCCCGGGCATCAACAATGGTTTTCATTTACAACCATTCATCTTCTAAGCTAAATCTGATCAGTGAAACCAATCTATTTGTTACGGCTGTCCAAGCAATAGACTTAAACTCCTCTTTTGGACACACAGACCAAAACTCTTGATTGGCTAAAAGCGCTCATTCAAAAGGGGACAGACTGTCAAATGCATTGTTTTCATTTCAGAAGCATGAAGAGATAAACTTTTCTTTCCAAAAGCAGTAGCCTCCAACAGCTGGCCCAAGATACTGACCATTGTGCACTGGGCTATTTGTGATTTTTAAATTTTAGTATCTTTAGCTGGGGATGGAACAAAAACATATTTCAGGTCTTTTAAGGTTTAGGTAAAAAGTTTGACAAAGCCACCTCTGTTGCGCTAAGCCTTCCACTACCTGTAGCCATAAAGGCATCATAAGACAAAATGCCTTTAGTCCTGAGCAAACACTTTCTTTTCCACTATCTAATAATCTTTAATCCATTTTAGCAAACAAGCCACGAAACTTCAAAGATAATTGAGCATCCCCTGGAGGGAGTTCATCCCTCTTCAGAGGAAACTTTCCAGCTGCAGGAACTTGATTTGGATTTATTTGTTTCTCTAATTTAGTACTTTCATGTCTTGCTTTCCTCTTGGCTATTCCTAACTGTAACTTATACCCGTGGTAAGACCGACATCCTTACAGTGAGAGCCACCCATCACTAGAAGGATAAAGACCAGTGGAAATGTGCCTCTAGAGACTCTAGGGGCTGAAAAGAAAAGCTGCCAACAGTCACAAGAGTTTTGTTACCATGGTGGACTCAGATACCTCGGAGAGCCCTACTCACTGAAACGTGTGGCACAAGACTAACCCTGATGTGTACGACTCCTGATAAAATGAATCCAACAATGTATTGATGAAAAAACTGATGATTTTTCATATTTATGATGTGCAGGTGCTTGACTGGTGACAGTGAACACACACACATATAAGGTGCAAGTCAAATTTTGGAGGGAAATCTTAAAAAGAGCCAAATGCAAAGGCTGTTTTACGCACAACGCGCAAAGGTGGTTAACACACTGTGTTTACTGCTGGGAGGAAAACAAATGTTTCAGAGAGAAGGCTAAGCAAACGTTAACAGACAGCAACATACCCACTTTCAACTCTTTTCCGAAGACAGTCCTTTCTCCAAGCGCAGAGCAGTTCCAGCGCCCGTTTTTGAACTGAAACTGACACTCGTTGATGCCCATTTGGGCTCCCTCTCCGATGACGATAATGGCATCGGGGCGACTCTGGCAGATAATCCGTTGTCTTGGGGCCAAACCGGGGATCTTGTTACATATTATACTCGCACCTAGGGCCACCACCGATGAGAAGCCACTGTAAACGGAAGATGGATATGACTGAGAAAGCAGCCATCAGCTTCTTAGCTTTGTTAGCTTAATTTTATTTTACATAACAGTCTAAAATCAGATGCACCCCCAGTTCCTGCTTGGTGTTATAAACTGGTGTAATAATCCAAGCATTTAACGCGTCCATGTGGATTAAATATGGTTGTACTGATGTAATTCTAATTTAAGAGGAGATATAATCAACATAATTGTTTGTTTTACTTTACAATAGATTCTATCATATGTGTGAGCTCAGGTGCACCGCAACAGTATTTCTGCAACTTACCTACATTACAGTTTCATATAATTCGAATCATTATGACTGTATGCGTTTTATGATCATTAAGATATGATAAAGGAAGCGTGATTCACTTATAAGAGCAACTGGCATGTAAGTCCACGCTCCTCGCTCATTTTATTTATTCAACTGCGTGCTTCTACCTGCTTTTGAGGAAATACAGGGCTCAGGAGTCGTTTCTGAAGGACCGACAGCACTTAAAAGTCCGCCAATCGTCAGCAATTAAAGTCTTTTGTGTTGTGACTGACTTACAGCAACTGATGAGAAATCAAATGAACGCAGCTCACCCGATTTTCAAGTAAACAATTCCCAGGCAAAGTAAAACTCTTAAAATCCAGCGTCGTGTTCTCCGACTCATTTCGGCTCAGCTCTCAGTTTCATGCAACGATTCGTGGAGCTGATTAATCACTCGGTTCCCTTACGCTCCGGTCGATCACGACTCAGGTAACTCCAGAGGAAGTCCAAAATGACGAAAAGCATTAAAAAAAAAAGGCAGCAGATGTTTCGGTACTTTTATAAATCACCGACTAGGGTATCATCCAAAAATCCCATTACGTGGCCCCTATCGCTGGGCCCTCTTGTCATTGCGAGGGTGTCACAGGTAACTCTTGGGGTGAGCAAGTGCGATTATCTCTGTCTCACAGTTCCTCTGCTACCCGCAGGTCTTGGATATTTATCTGCTTCATCTATCTGGGGCGTGTTCATAGGAGACATGGGGCCCTGCTGAAGAATCAGGACTGAATCTCAACAGAAACACACACACACACACACACACACACACACACACACACATTCAGCACATTCAGCCCTACACACTCCTATGCTCTGCATTCACCTTGGCTGATTAGGACTCCTATTAATTTTGGGAGGATATTAATAACTCAACGCGTTAATCCATTTTAAAGCCTTCACCTTTTATTTTGCCCAGGTTAACATTTTTGTATCACTGCATTTAACTATGTTTATGTCACACTTTCCAAAAAGAAGAGTAGCAAAGTAAAAAGAAGGATATTAAAAACGATCCTAATTAAAGCCAGGATCAGATTTTTAAACCGATTGGAGAATCTGATTGAAGAGGAGCCCACTCTCTCAGCTCTTTTTGACGCCCCCTGGTTAAATTAGGCCTTTATTGAATTGTATATGTGCATTTAGTTATTATTATTTTATTTTTTTTACTCAAAAGTAGAATTCGCCGGTCTCTTGTACTTGCACAATGCGTCTGGTGTGCGCTACCTGTTGTGCGTCTCCGTTCCAGACTCTCTGTGGATCGCCTGTCTTTGATGATGGCGACATCTGGTGGTGCGGCGAGGACACTGCGGGTTAAAGCGAACTCGCCCTCCTTGTCCCTGGATTCCTTCCGTAGCTTGCCCATTTGCTGTCGCGTTTTCTCTTTAACTTACTGAGAAGAAAACATAAAGACAGTCTCTGCGAGAAAATCTGTTTAACGAATTGTCGACGCCAGCATGGACTCCTGTGAACCGCAGCTGATCGATGACTGCCTTATCCATATTTTTACATTTCTTACCGAGGAAGATTTAATCAATGTATCAAACGTGTGTAAGGTAAGGATAGTCCACCATGCGGAAGTAGCACTAAAATCACAAAACTCTCACTTGTGTCTGATTGCAAATCTGTATTTCAGAATTGGCATGAAGCTGCAGAGAATCCTTGGTTATGGAGGTGACTTGTTTGCCAGTTTTGCAACATACAGCGTGACGTCAAAAAGTCGATGGGCGTGGAAATCGTGATGACCCGCATGTAAATATTGTTTTGTGTGCTCTCCTCAGGAGGATGTGTCTGCAGCGCTGGGGTTTCTGTAACCTCGCAGTCTTGGGGAGTGAACAAGTGAATCACTCGTGGAAGAGATACTTCCTGCGACGATTACACTTGGAGAAGAACATGACGAAAGGTCGCACAGGAGGCTATACCTGCAAAAGCCTCAGGGGGCACACAGGTGTGGTCTGTGTCTGTGTCTGTGTGTGTGTGTGCGTGCGTGTGTGTGTGTGCGTGCGTGTGCGTGCGCGCGCGCGTGCATGGAGTCTCCTTTACGTCATTGTTAGTATAGTTAACTAGAACTAAACTAAAAGAAGGAAGGGGAAATACTTTAGCTAACTACAATAAAAAAAATAGAAAGTGGAGTAAATAAATAAATAACAGGAATAAACTCTAAACGTTAAAAATGAAATTAAGCTGAAAAGGAAATAAATAAGTGTAAAATAACCTTGTATTAATCTTAACTCCTGAGGAAAATTCCCTTGCCTTTTACATGCTCAATGCAATAAAAATAGAAACAAACACTGAGTAAAAAGAAGGACAGGCAGGATTGTCAGTCACTTCAAACTTACCAGTCTCGGCCTGGAAAGAATCAAACTCTTAGATGCAGATAAATGAAAAACAGCTGGAGTACGAGTCTAAAGATTATACAGTGCAGTATCTCACATGTGAGAACTGTGGTGTAAAAGGGAGAAAGTGTTATTAACAGATGAGGTAAGAAGTAATTACAGATAATCCAGCAACCACCACGGCTGGAAAAGCTCCCCTGTAGCGCTCAGTCCTGCATCAGAGCAGCGAGCCTTCGGATGATGCTGAGGACTTTTTTTTTCCCTTCATTTTCCTCTCAGACACCTCCACCAGAGGCTCAAGTTCCACCCCCAGAAGTGAACCAGCATTCCTGGTCATCTGGTTCAGTTTGCTGGCACCAGCTGCTTTCACCCTGCTGCCCCGGCATACTGCTGCATAAAAAAAGGAAACGTAAAAACATACTTGCCATTATGGAGTGACAGAATATACACAGCTCTGCAGATTGTGAGCATGATATTAAAATATACAGACTATAATTGTCTTTATTTGTCAACAAAATAGGCACAAAGAAGTAGACAGTTAATCACACATTTGCATTGTAAAACCCATTATGAACTTATTAAATCAACCCCTGAAGACAAAAATACTCAAACTTTGTTTATTTAAAAAAAAAAAATTAAACTACGAAACTCAAACTAGCAAATCCTCTATAGAAACTAACTTAACGTAAACTAAAAATAAAACAAAAATTAATTTTATAAAAATCACAAAACGTACAAAAATGTAACAACTCAGGCTCGCATGACTTTCTAATATGTCTATTTTTTCTTCTTTTTTTTTGGTCTATTTTCCTTTCCATCAGGCCGGGTTGTGGGGTTTGTATACCTAAAGGCAAATTCAACCCAGCTTCCAGATCTCTGGAGCCACAACGCCACAGTCTGCAGTGCTTCTTCTGATGGGACGGTTCGAGCATGGAACATCCAAAATGTCAGTGTTAGAAGTATCTGCACCATTGCAAAGCAGTGGCTTACTTTTATCTGCTTAACATAAATTGTATATTCAACTAGATAAATATTGCCTTTGTTTTTAAACTTCTGACTTAAACTGAATTTGTGACAGAAAACATATCAAATCTGAAAATTATGTGTCAAATCCTGGTCTTTTCTGCCCGTACTGAAGTTTGGAGGATATTTCTAATAAGTCGTGAGGTTTTTTTGTTTGTTTTGTAGATCTTCAGTGCCACAAAGTTGACGCACAAATACTACAAGTGCTGTACTGTACTGTACCAGTATGCAAGCTATCTTTGTGCAGGTTTCTTTATTGCTGAACCAAAATCTTTCATATGGTTCTCCTGTATTGTTTGAAAGTCTGCTGTGATAAATGTTTGTCACTTAGGCAGTAACATAGAGTAGCACCTTTTTTCCCCCCTTTTTTTCTCAGGCTGAGCCCCTGTGGTGTAGTCCTGTACAGAGTCCTTTGATGAAGATTTTAAGTGATGAACAGCATGAAGTTGTGATCACAGCAGATTCTCAGGGCCTCATTAAGACCTGGCAAGGCCAGACTGGCCAGGAGTTGGCCTCCTTTTCTATTTCCTCATCACAATGTACACTGCTACAGTACAACATAAACAATGATTGGTTTCTAACCGTAAGTAACCACAACATTTCTAAGTTTCTTATTAGAAAATGAAATAAAATCATTTTCAAGATTTATTATATTGCCTTCCAGGTTGGAACTGGTCAGGGATCTGTGTGCACACTAGCAGATCCTTCGTTGACTAAAAAATCCAGTATAATAGTGTATGACACCTTTAGTGTCAACATACTCCTAGTTTCACCTGACAAGAAATGGATCACAGCTGGAACAACGGAGAATAATGATTTTTGTCCAAAGGTATTTGTTTATATCGTCTTCAGCTGCTCTGCTGTACTCTGATTCTTTTACCACATTACCTCTATATAAGTGACTCATGTAGAAAATAGATGTTGCACAACTGGAGTAGTCAAAAACATTTATAGATGTAGATTTCTGCTGATTGTGTTTCTGTTTTTTTTCTGCCAGGTGATTTACACTGAGAGTTTGACCTCTCCGTCTGAGGATGAAGATCCCCTTTGCCAGTCTGTGCCAGTCACTGGGTGCCGGGCTGCTGTCTTCATACCCACCCAGCCTGCCAGACTGGCTGTCCTTCACCACAACGAGTTCGAACTCAAAAATGCCATAACTATCTTTGATATCATCATGAAAAAGACTAAGTACAAGTCAGAGATCATAGGTGAGGACTCAGATATGTGCACACTAACTAGTAAAAGTCAGTCTTTAGGAAATAAAATCTAGTTGTTGAGTCAAAAAGGAAAACTCTTTACCGCCACTGCTGGTACTTGAAAATATGCAGTTTGATGTATTTGCTATTAGTTTTGGTTATTTTTTCGGATCATAAAAATGCCATGATCTCAACACATATATAAGATAAAAGGATTAGAATAAAATGTTAAAGCAAACTGTACATCTATGTTTGTTTCTGAACACAGCATTGGTGAGTGATGTTTCTGGGACTTTCAGGAAAAAACAAAAAGCCTGACACGCCAAGTACAGCACTCGCTGCAACTTTGAAATACCAGAAAGCAGCGCATTCACAAATCTGTTTTAAATGCGGTTTTTCAACTGGAAAAAATGGTGTACCAGTCTTGTTGCTGTAATTTTAGATCCACATGTTAAGCCTAGACTTTCTTATATTTTCTTAAATACTTGCCTTGTGCTATTGTAATCTGAGTCTCCTTTACATTATTTTAGTCCAGCAGGTTGAGTCTTTCCCCTTGACAATGAATGCCTCGTCCTCAAACATCCTCCTAGCAGCTAAGGACAGCAACTGCATAGTGATGGCAGCTGGTGAACAACTATGGGTGTACTCACTGAAAGGAGCCATGCTTGCTAGCTTTAAAGAACATACTCTGCCAATCTCTTCCATATGCGTGGTAGGCTGTTTCCTCATTTTGAATTCAGAGACATCCCCATTACCTCTTGAAATTCTTGGTTTAATGCCGTACATAATACAATTTTTGTGAAAAGTTCACAATATTAGTGCCTGTAAATGATCGGTTTATGTTGTTTTCATATTGCAGGACAGTTTTCGCGTCGTGACAGCATCCAAGGACCTGTCCTTACGAGTGCTAACCTGGAAAAACGACAGAGACTATGGGTTGACACTGGAGAGCCGATACCACTTACTGGGAGGCTCTCACACAATGTCCAGGTACTGTAAGCTGTGGTCTTTTAGTGTCCCTGTTGTATCCGCGCTATCCATGCCATGTTATCATCAGTAATTGCTGATTATTACTGGAAACAAGCATGTGCCTTTGTAAATTATGACCTGAGTATCACATAATATTTACACCATACTCTGTTCCAGAGGGTTTACTCACGTCGCCTGTGACTACTCCAGCATTGTGGCCTCCGTTGAAGGGAATGATGGAAAAGACGTCCTAAAAGCTTATTCCTTCAATGCCTGAGCATCACAGCCTCACAAAAGGGCCTGCATTCAGTTTGCACCACCCACTGGAGGGATCAGCATTTCTTTTTTGTTATATACATTTTCTTTGGTAGCACTATGCTTATAATATAAAGTATTGCAGTTAAGGATTCCTGTGGTACTTATGAGAAAGGCATCAGTAGTCTGTGAACAACATTTTTGTTGTGAGAAGTCTGTATAAATGTAAGATTTGTGTTTGAGCACTATGCCTTTAGAGCTGAGGTATGTGTTAAATGTGACCAGGCTTAAGGCCCAGTATACTTAAAAAAAAAAAAAAAAAGTATTCTGGTCATCTGTTTTTCAGTATGTTATTTGGAATCCACTGAGGCAGGTTAACATATAAATGTTTATATTACACATTAAACAACTTTGACACAAGGCACAAAAACATCCTTGTCTTTTTCACAGTGTCAGTGCACCAAACATAGATTAGTGGCTATATTTATGTTACAGGGAAGGGAGACATGGTCGTCTCATCCACTTCTATGGCAGATCTCATGTCCTCGAGAATACACCTTAAGACTCTGATCATGGACTCGTACACTTTGCTGCTGTCCTCTGAATTAATATCCACCTGTTAAAACACAAACAGGATTCTTGAGTTGTTAAAGCAAACTAAAAGCCATGACATGAACTGAATTATTCAGAAAATCACAAGTGATTCAGTGTGTTGGTTTTTGTTACCCAGGTGAAAGCCTTGATAGTACGATTCAGGAATGTATTTTCAACCTCCTCTGGTATTCTCAGCATGTGAGCCATGCAATCTAATATGCATGTTAATGTTTCTTTAGGGGCCTAAGAGAAGATGACAAAGAGGGTTACACTAAACACTTTACAGCAATTTAATATGATACTGCTTTTGTATTCAATCTTAAGCTGCACAAAACATCTGACCTGATCGAGTGAGTTTAGGATCGTTTGAGCATCCGTGTTGTCGGGGTTCAGGGCTTTGGCATCCTGAATAGAGATGACTGGCTCTTTAAGCTGCTCTAGCCACGCCCACATGAGTCCAGTGAGGATGAAGGGATCTCTCTCCATGCACAGCCTTTCCCATGCACCGCCTTGATTTAGCTCTGCCTGCACTCGTGAACAAACATGTCTCTGTATGAATCCATATTAAGATTGAGTGGGTTTCTGTTATTCCGTTGTTGTTATTATTATTATTTTGTCACACAGAAAAAAAATCTAAACGGCAAAGACAAAAATGTTTTGGGAGTGGCTTTGAACAACACTCAATGCAGGTGTGGCTGTGAACTGCATACTGACAAAGCATTGTGGAACTAAGCAAATTTCTACATGCATGCTTTCTTTTTTCTGCCAACACCACTACAGTACTAATGTGAGTAAAATACCTGCCAAGTCAAAACTTTACTGTGGTGTTCCTCATGCCCATCGACAAAAAGGTCCACTGCCAGGGCTTGTGCCACAAGCAATCTCCTGGAATCCAGGGACAACTCTGACTGCAGGGTGATAAAGGGTACCTCTGATTGGTCCTCTTCTTTACCTTGAGATTTCACCCCATTCATTGCTAGCTCTTCCCTCTGCTCAGCCTTCCACCTGGACAATATGCTACCCTTTTTGGTAGGTTCATTGTTTCCCACTGACTCGCTACGTTGGATTGTTTTCTTCTTCACTTTCTTCAGCAGAATGGTTCCATCTTTTGGGTTTTCCTCATTCTTAACGCACCAGAGTGAGCCTGTTGAGTTGTGAGAGACATCGGATGCGTTGCTACAACAACCATGAGACTGGGAAGCAGGGAACTCAGATGGGCAAATGGACATTTCAATATTGCTCTGTGACACGGAGGTCAGAGGATGCGTGAGAAGGTTCAGCTCTGACCCCAACCGTCTCAAGTCAGACTCACTGTAGCTCAGACTTTTACGATGGTAGAAGATGGGTGGCTCATTAAAATGTCTCGGTAAAGTGGGTGAACCTGGTAAGCGGGGTTCCTTTATATCAATATCCATCTTCTCGATAATGCTGAGACACATTTCAATGTCATGGATATCAGGGGCCTCCAGAATATCTTCTTCAATCACCTGTCGATTCTCTGCAATGTCCAGCAGCAGCCTAGACACTAGCTTAACAATCTTTGGCAGGTGCCTCAACTCCTTCCTCTCATAGCCATGCAGCATATGTCTCTGACGGTTCAGGTACTGGGACAGACTAACTGGATTGGATCGAGGCTTAGCACAGGAAAACACACTCCTTAAGGGGTTAAGGAATTGAACAAACTGTCTGACACAACGCAGCTGACCTCGGGTTTGGATGGAATTAGGGCGTTTGGTACGTACATATAAAATAGCCTGGTTGGCTGTCATTCTAGTAGCATAGGCCAAAAAACACGCTATCAGAACACCTGGAGGGTCAGAAAAGACATTTTGTTACCTCTGTGTAGTGCGCAGTTGAAAGTTTTGCCTATTTAGACAGTTTAAAAGATTTCATTGGACACTCCATGCAAAGCTACCTGTTCTGCCGAGACCAGCGTGACAGTGGATCGCTATTTTTCCCTCTTGCAGCGCAAAGGCCATGACCTTCACCATGTCCAGCACAGTGGTGAGGCTGGCCACGCCATAGTCGCTCCAACCAAAATTATAGAAATAAACTGAAATTGCAAAATGTTTTTGGTTAAATTTACTGAGCTACACAGCTGTATCAGGAATTTCATAAAGGACTTACTGTTATTTTCCATGAAGACCTCTGGGAGGTATGAAAATCCACTCTCTGGCTCCAGTGGATTGCCACAGCTAGCATGTTCACCAGGGATCTGCAAGTTGATCACTGTTTTAATACCATTCCTGCACAC